>LPNX010788630.1:1006241-1041553 GCA_001517045.1 Pseudotsuga menziesii | reverse complement strand
CATCAGTTTCCAAAGTTGGATCTTTCTGCTCATGTCCAACCAATAACACGAACTGTATTGAAAGTAGAACTAACTATCACTCCAGATTTTCAGTGGGATCAAAAGATTCATGGATATGTGGAACCTTTTTGGATAATAGTAGAAGACAATGATGGTGAATATATACTCCATCATGAATATTTTATGTTAAAAATGTAGTTTGTTGAAGATGACCATCATCTGAGCTTCACTGTCCCCATCCATGAACCTCTTCCTCCCCAGTACTTTATTTGTGTTGTATCTGATAAGTGGTTAGGGTCACAGACAATATTGCCAGTTTCATTTAGACATCTTATTTTGCCAGAGAAATACCCACCTCCAACTGATTTGCTAGACTTGCAGCCACTTCCTGTGTCTACGTTAAGAAATCCCTCATATGAAGCACTTTATCAATAGTTTAAACACTTCAACCCTATTCAAACTCAGGTATTTACTGTGCTTTATAACTCAGATGATAATGTTTTAGTTGCAGCACCTACTGGTAGCGGTAAGACTATCTGTGCTGAGTTTCCTTTACTACGATTGCATCAAAAAGGCACAGACAATGTATTTCGATGTGTCTATATTGCTCCTATAGAAGCTCTTGGGATTTTCAATTTTCCACCTGGTGTGTGTCCTGTACCAATTGAGATCCACATTCAAGGGATTGATATAGACAAATACTCTCCCTATATATGCAGCCGAGATATATGCAATCAAGTACCTTTGGGGGCCAGGTGGGTTTAGTATCACCAGAATTATATGCTATTTCCAAATCCTTTATATATGCAGCCGAGTACCTATTTATCCAGGTGGGTTGAGTACCTGATGGAATACCATCAGCATCTATATATATACCACCACCAGTTTATCTTTCCAAATCCTTATTCCCATATAGTTAGCCTTATTCTCGTACAGTTCCAACTTCCCATACAGTTAGCCTTTGATCCAACCCCGGCTGTGTTTTCCAACTTCCCTACTTTATACTTTATTGCTTTTGATCCTTCAATTGCAAATTTCATTTTATGCTTAGAATTGTCTTTAATTATTGATAGATAGTTTGAATCTGGTATGTTTGTTTTCCAACTACTTTCCAATGGTACCCTATGCTTTAATATATGATGTTTACATACCCACGTTTACCTTGTCCATGTTCTATAAACAATGGTCGAATGGGGGGGGCAGGGGCACAGAACTAACCAAGCCCATTGACGATAATCCATCCTTAGATCTCAATATTGGCCTGGCCAAGAAAAAGAACCAAACCTGTTCATTGATGATAGGAGAGCCAACTTCGAGGCTCGAATGCAGGCAATGACCAAGCCAACTTACACATTGATGCCAGGGCTCATGTGCCTTATTGATAAATGATTTATTTTTTTTTTAAAATGCCCACAGACGTTGCTTAACTGACGCTTCTGTAGGCGTTTTATTTTTTAAAAACATTCATAAACGTCGCTTAACCGACGCTCAATATCCCTATCCATCGCTTAATTGACGTTGCTAAATGTCTCTTTTTCGATAGTTATAGTTTCTATCTGTCGCTTAATCGACGTTTCTAAAGGTCACTTTTCCAACAGTTATAGTTTCTATCCATCGCTTAATCGACATTTCTAAATGTCTCTTTTCTGACGGCTATAGTCCATATCCGTCGCATAACCGACGGAATATCCTGTCGCTTATACGACAGCCACAGTTGATATCCGTCGCTTATCCGACGAAACTGCTGTCGCTTTACCGACGGAATGAAGAGTTATTTCATTAAAGAATTTCAGTACTGTCGAAGAAATTCCATCGCTTAACCGACACTGTAAAATTAAGCGACGGTTACCTAGGTGTCGCTTAAGCGATGGTTACCTAGGTGTCGGATCACCGACGAAAAGTTTTCGACGGTTAAAAAAAAATCAAAGTGTCGTTCATGCGACACAGAAGTGTCGAAAATCCGACATGATAGCCGTCGGATTTTTGGTCAAAATGTAGTAGTGCCTGTTCGACAGCGTTTACGCGTGGTAAATCCTAGGAAAGCACCTGCCATAAAGGCAGAGATAGAGAAGCTATTGAAAGCTGGTTTCATCTATCCCGTTCCCTTGACGGAGTGGGTTTCAAATCCCGTTCCAGTAGATAAGAATAAAGGAGCGATCCGTATATGCACTGATTTCTGTGATTTAAATCATGCCTATCCTAAGGATAACTTCCCCACACTGTTTATAGATCAGATTTTGGATGAGTGTGCGGTTAGCGAGGTGTTCTCCTTTATGGACGGTTTTTTCGGATATAATCAAATTCAAATTAAACCTGAGGACCAACATAAGACCGCATTTATTTGTCCTTGGGGAACATTTGCGTATCGAAAAATGCCTTTCGGCCTTAAAAATGCCGGAGCTACCTTTCAGTGGGCGATGACCTTGATTTTCCATGATCTCAAGTCCATTATTGAAGTATTTTTGGATGACCCGCTGCTCATTCTCGCATGAGGATGCATCATTCTTATCACTTGAGATTGTTGTTCGAAAGATGACGGCACTATGCTGTTAGATTAAACCCTCATAAGTGCATCTTTTGTGTGAAATCAGGTCAGTTGTTAGGATTTATCATTTCGAAAGAGGGTATAAGAGTCGACCCCTTGAAGGTGGAGGCAATACTTTAGTTGTCTCCCTCGCGAAATATTCATCATCTTCAGTGTTTGCAAGGCATGGAAAACTTCCTACGAAGATTTGTTGTCAATTTCTCCAATTTGACTAGAGGTTTCATGCGTCTCCTGAAAAAGGATACTCCCTTTGAATGGGATGAGAAACCCAGGAGTCCTTCGATGCACTTAAGCGAGCTCTAGCATCGGCCCCGGTGATTAGTCCTCCAGATTATAGCCGTGATTTATTATTATATGTGGCCGCGTCTTTAGAGACGATTGGGATGGTTTTGGTTCAAGAGGATGAGGAGCTCCAGGAGCATGTCATATACTATCTGAGCCAAAACCTTATTGATGTAGAGATTCGGTATTCTCATGCCGAGGAGCTTGCCTTAGCCACCGTACATGCGGTGCAGCGTTTGAGACATTATATTCTCCTTCGCCAAACCTTGATTGTTGCCCATGTCAATCCATTTCAGTTCATCCTCACACGTAGGATGATTGGGGGAAAATATAATAAATGGAATGTCATTCTGCAAGAGTTTGATCTCGAGTTTGTTTCGGAAAAATTGAAGAAATCTTTAATCTTTGCAGAGCTCATATCGGATTTTCCAAGCGAGGCTGAGGAGTCGGTATGTGAAGATACGTTCGTTGATGAACACATTTTCTTGATCTCAACGGCTGACCCATGGTACAGTGATATCATAGTATATTTGCAAACGCAGAGGACCCCTACTCACCTCTCGCGAGATGAGCGACGTCGATTACATCACGTTTCCAAGAACTACCTCATAGTGGACAATACTTTGTACCACCGTGGAGTAGATTCCCTTTTACGACGTTGTTTAACTCATGATGAGGCTAAGGTAGTGCTTAATGATTGCCACAGAGGGGTGTGTGGTGGTCATTTATCTGGGATTTCTACAGCTCAAAAGATTTTGAGAGTAGGATATTTCTGGCCATCGATCTTCAAGGATTGTATTGAAGCGGTCAAGAGGTGCCACCCTTGCCAGGTGTTTGTACGTAACATGCGCTCGAAGCCTGCCCCGCTACACCCTATTATCAGCACCGGTCCCTTCACCAAGTGGGGGCTAGATTTTATGGATTGCAACCCAGCTTCGGCTGGGGGGCACCATCATATCATAGTGGCTGTCGATTACTTCACGAAATGGGCTGAGGCAATGCCTACAGTAAAATCCGACGGTGAGATAGCCACTCACTTCGTATTCAACCAAATCATCTCTAGGTTCGGGATTCCGAGAGAGCTTGTCACTGACCATGGCTCGCACTTTCAGAATCGTATGATGGAAGAGTTGGCATCCAAGTTAGGATATAAGCAAGAGCACTCCTCTTCTTACTATCCTCAAGCGAATGGACAGGTTGAAGCTGTGAATAAAACACTTAAGTCCATTCTCCAACGAACCATCGCACAAAGCAAGACGAATTGGCATATTATGTTGTACCCTGCTTTGTGGGCATACTGAACCGCGGTAAAGACTGCCACTGGTTTTTCTCCATATCAGCTTGTTCATGGAATGGAGTCAATATTGCCGATTGAATGTGAGATTCCTTCGTTGAAGTTAGCCGTGGAACTCTTACCAGACACTTCGCCTTTGGAGGAGCGTTTGGTTCACCTTGAGCAACTCGATGAGCAGTGTAGAGATGCTTTGGTGACTCTAGAGGTTAATAAGCATCGCGTGAAGGCCCAATACGATAAGTCTGTTCGTCCGAGAGTGTTTAGTGAGGGAGACTTGGTCCTTTTGTGGGATCAATCGAAAGAACCCTTGGGGGCAGGGAAGTTCAATCCTATGTGGTGTGGTCCTTACGTGATCAAGCGTGTATTAGAGAAGGGTGCCTACGAGTTAGTGGATTATGAAGGGACAGTCTTAGCGGAGCCTAGAAATGGGCTCTATCTTAAGAAATACTATGCATGATCTTTAGCCAAGGCTGTTTGTTGTATATTATTGTACATCTTTTTTGCATAGTTAGGTCTTGTTTATCGTGATCGGGTTTGTGATTAGTTTGCATTTCTTGTGGCAGATGTCAATGGAATCTTCCACCTACATAGGATTCGCGGATGGTGCAATCCATCACACTCAACACTCAGCCTCAGCTGCTTGGGTGATTTTTACTCCTATGGGTCATGTACTGTCTTCAGGAGGTGTATGTCTACGACCATCTTCTAACAATGTTGCTGAATATAGTGTCGTTATCGAGCTTCTGTGGGATGCCATTTCGCATGGTGTTCTCTCTCTTGAGGTACGTCTTGATTCAGAGTTAGTAGTGTCACAGCTAAATGGTTTGTACCATGTTAGAGATCCGACGTTATTGAGGATATTCTTACGTGTGAGATTGCTAGAACGACAATTTGAGAACATAACATATATACACATTCCAAGAAATTTTAATCAAATTGCTAACTCATATGCTAACTATGTGTTAGATTGGCATTTGTTTCATTCATTATAAATTAATCATAATTTTTACACATGTAAATAAATAAACCGATCACCATAAAACTTTTTTATATACATCAAAAATGTGGTAATACATAGTGTCATAATACAAAATTGGGGCTTTGAAAGCCACCATCATATACACGGTAGTACAAAATAGATACACTCCCAGTGTCTAGTCCTGTGGAGGTGGATGAGGGTTGTGATCATGATATGTCACCACGGCTCTAGCTAACCGCCGGAATAAATGCACCCATGCACGTGGTACACCAACCACCTATCTCTGCATAGCCTCAGGCAAGTCCTCGACTTGCACCATGGGAATCCTGTGAGTTAGTCGCACAAAGTTGGTATGGATGCTTTGGAGCGTTCGCTCTACATCCACACCGGTGATATCATCTCCTCTTCCCCTCCATCTATGATGTGGGAAGCCCTCTAGTCACCGTGGTCCCACATCTGCACATGAATGGTAGATGTCACTATGTATTGTCACCCAAAAACATGTCTTTTTGATTCCATTAATCAAGAAAACACAAAAAAAATTAAATACTTCAAAATTTTTAAAAAGAGTAAGGGTCAAGATTCGTTACCTATGTCTCCATATGCTAATCCTTGTGGTAATGGCATGTCCAGGTCTCCCCGGAAGTCTATCCCTACATAAGGGTTGTCCTCTATGGCAACAATCTGTCGTCGCCACCATGGAAAAAAGTCTGCTGGATAAGGGTTGGCCACCCTACCACCCCCCAGCCTGCGCATCACGTCTTCCCAACGTCGTTGGGCCGGATCTCGAACCTCGTGGAGAGGAACATCCACTCTAGGGCTCAATCCTAGAACACGCTCGAAGAAAAACGTGCTCAAGATACTGCTGAACCCGAAGTTCTGTATCCTACTTGCCTTGCACTCACTGAGATGATGTTTCATGTTGCTCAGTAGGGAAGTGCTCTAGTCATAGATGGTCGGTGTCATGCACTCCACCACATAGAACATCAGTGGCCGAGAGGCCTGATGGAGTGATGCTAAGACTGCTATCCTGCCCAGCGTCAGTAGTATGGCCTTTAGGCCCAGCACCTGTATAGCGTTGGTGGGAACTTGGCTCCCCACCTTCTCCATCTCTGGGTAGCAGTACACAGCTATGTACTCATCGATAGTCATCTCATGACCTGGCCCTCCGAGGGCACGAAGGTTCACCATCTCACCTCGCCATGATAGAACTATGATAAAGTAGATATCCTCCACCTCAATGGTGAGCGACATACCGTCTAGCCGGAAGGACTTTGAGTCCAGATCGCAATAGTCTACAAGCATCTGTAGTAGTCCTGGTTTGGCCCTCAAGCCTCCTAGGCACCAAAACTTGTAGAGTCCACACCTTCTTAGAGATTCTTGAGCCATTCTGTCAGCCCTTACTGCTTCATCTACATCACCGTGCTCGCGTTCTCGCCACTCTAGCACCATCCTGCATGAGAAGTTGACCAAAATGTCCATTAGATTCTTAGAAATCCTTATGCGCAGCATCATACGCTGTTGTTTTGAAAACAGCCGCATATGTACGTGGTTTCTGGTCCCTTTTCCATGTATAGCCAGCCCTATACGCGGAAAAAACCTCGATACCCGCATGGGCCATAGCGCTCATGTAAGTTTGGTTTTTAAAAATTCATTTGACCATGAGAAATTATAAAATTTGTATTGAAATGCAAGAAGAGAACATGAGTAAATACCTGGAAGAATCGGTTGTGAATTCTGCCAGCTGGATCTCCTAGAATTCGCAGTTGAATATTAGAGCTCAAATGGGTAAAAGTTTCAAATGATTTATATTTTTTACTATTTATAGAAAAAATTTCAAATATTTGAAAATTTTTACCCCCTTTCCTATAGTTTTGACCGTTTCTAACCTTTTTGGACCGTTTCTGACCTAATCTGTGATGTAGAAGACCGTTTTTAGCGCTATTTGAGCCTTTGGATTGACCCGTTTGTCCTGATCTCAGGTATAACGTCTATACTGGCATATAGGTTAGGCTCACCACCGTTTGCATTTTGCATGACCTTATGACCATGTCACTATATCCTTAGGTACGAACCCACTCTATTATGTCACGGAACCTTCTTGCTGCTATAGAAGTGGCATGATATGAGTGGTAGAGACTCACCTTACATGGGTACCCTAGTTAGCGCCTTATTTGCATTTGGTGCCCATGCCGATGTTTCCCCCTTTAGGGTGTGGGAGTCCGTTGTATAGTATTGCCATGACATTTAGCAAGAGCCTCATACTCCTCTTGATCTTATGCTGGCCAGTTTCCCCCCGGATTCCCCTTATATCAAGTTGTGAATGCATTATCATGAGCTTTGCCTGTCTTATTGAGCTTTATGCCGGCTTCCCTGACATTGTGTTTCAGCCATATAGCCCGAGCTTGTCTCATGTCTAGCCATGCAAAGCCTTTATTTATATTCTTTGTAGCTTGATTCCCTTTTTACCGGGAGGGGATTTTCCCCCGAGTGTCGATATCCTACACATGTATCCTTGCATTGAGCATAGGTATGTTCCACTGCTTGGAACTAGTTTGTTTGCCCTAAATGACACTCGTCTCCTCCTAGTTTGTAACTATAAAGCTAGTTTATTCTTTTTTCAAGCTTTTCAAATAACTGAAAAAGACCAAAAAAATCAAAAAACCAAAAAGCCGGACAAGAAAAGATATTATCTTTGGCAGCTGTCGAGTCGTGTCGCCTTCGAACAGAGCACTGTATATCACATCCATTGGTTGGGTTATAGTTTGACTTAGGAGCTGTACTCGTTATCTGAGTTTTATCTCCCCCGACTGGTTAAGCTTCCAGTCCCTATGGAGTGTCTATTGATGCCTCCTGCGTCATAGAGATGTCCCAGTTTGTATATCGAGTCTATGCTGCCTTCATTTAGTCACCATACGCCGTTATGCTCTTGTTCGAAGGAAGTTGAAACCTGAGTCGGCCATTCCTCAGTTATCTTGACTTTGCATGTCGGCCATTCCCGGTACAGTTACTGGTTCGTGCACCTTATGATCGAGTTCTTCCATATTATACGGCCTTACTGAGTACCTCGTGTTGGATGATGGGGGATGCCCTAATGCCCTCCTTCCAGCAGATTTCATCCCATCGAATTCAGATCATTTATTCTGGGATTGGAGTCTAGAGTCATTTTGAGTGCCTTGAGACTTGCAATCATCAGTGGCAGGTTCTCTTGCCATCAACATTTCTGGGAATACATCAATGTCCCCTGATCGATGGATTCTCTCAAGTGTTCGACCTCAACACATTTATTCACACTTGTTAGTTTTCACTCTAGTACCTTGATTCCCATTTTCATTATTGGTGGGTGATCTCGCGTCTGTTAACGGTATACATCAATGACCGGTAATCAGACTATGGACTACTATGTTCGACCTCGACATCTCTATTCGCATAGTAGGACATGTACTCGTAGCGGTTTGTGTAGAAGACGTTCTAGATTGGTGGCATCCACTATATGCTACCTCCTTGATCGTGCCAGTGTTCATGAGATTTCAGCTCTCGTGACTTGTTCCAGTATATGTCAGACATTTCCAGCCACTATGGAGATCTTGATCTGTTATATATCTTCAGCCTGTGTGGAGATCATGGTACCTTGTATATCTTCATCATGGAGATTCTGATCTATGTATATTGTACATGGCGATGACCACATATGTGTTATCATGTTTCATGCCTATTCATGGCCATTGTACTCTTATGTATCCGGGACTGCTACATGTATTCGCAGTTATATGCAGAGTTGTATTATGGTATTATGCTGATTGGGTGGCTGGTCTTCCATTTGGGTACCTTCATCACTTCATTTCTGGGATGGACTTATAATGTATTTCAGCCATCGTATAACCCCTATGATCTCATACATTAGGGGGCATCTGTTATAGCGGATTTCACCACACTAGGTGAATCACACATTGTATGGCCTTCCCTTGTCCTGCTGCAGACTCATTAGCCCCTATGGACCAATTGTTGTCTTTTGATGTATCATTGACCATCCTTAAAAACATTAGAAAAATGATATATGTGGCCTTTTCCCCGATAACTGCGTACATACGCGGATATTCCCTCTATAGTCGCATACATCGGGATGTGTGCATAATCCAAAATCCTTTGGAGCGTTCCTTGACTTGGATCCAACTCATATGACTCCTGGCCTTCCATATGCCTTGAGATCGCACAAATTTGACCTTTCAGTATCCATTTGAAAAGCTATATAAGGAACCCATTGAGACATTGAAAGCATAGGAGAGAATTGAGAGTATCGAAACTATAGTCCATTGTTGCCAGAACTTATTCTTGAGTCTGCATCCCTTTGTCCCTTGGAGCACTATTGTGTTCTTCCCAAGCTTTCCTTTTGCTAGTAAGATTGCGATCGAAGTGATGGAGGATTGAGGTGGTGGAGGCCCAAGTGGGGGATTCAGTTTCTCCGGTTCGCAGACGTGCCGTCAGAGGTTGTCACTTGTAATCTCTGATTCATATTAATAGAAATATCTGTTCCTGTCTAGTAATGTGTATTTGAATGAATGTTGCATCCATTGGAATATGTCAAATGCTTATATATTATTGATTATATATGCTAGAATAGTTCTAACACCTTGAAATATAGTATGCTTGTATTGTTTACTTGTTGTTGAGGACATGCTATAACAATTCAACTTGAAGATTGGAAAGCTCAACGAGGATCTACTTCAACCGTCCGGAATAAGGTACGAGGTTCGATCCTTTAGTATTAGATGTTTTTATTTCTATTGCATATTGGGAAAGATTGATTTCTGGAGTCTAGCTGTCTGTTGTGGTACCCCAAGACATAGGAATTTCTCTCCGTAACACTTATGGCTCTTAATTTTTCTGAGCCTGATCCAATCCCCTGTAGCGTGCGAGATATTGGCCATTGGATCCTCAATTAATGGCCTTATGGTGCTCAATCGGATTTGAAATCAGTTGCAATACCCATACTAGAAATCTCACCACTCGCTAACCAATCAGTACCATATTTCTAATTTTCACACATCATGCAAGGCTGAACCAAATTAGAATTTAAAGGCTTGAGACAGATCCCATATCTTCCAGCTCTTCAATCTCTGCCCTGCCACCTGCGTCTGCTCGATCTTTCCCATGCTCACCATCTATATAGGCACCTTCATCCAATCTCGTGTGATTAATGTCAAGTGGAGGAGCCATCACTTCGGCATGCCACCGCCATGACCATGAAGAATGAACATCGGCTTTTGCATGTCTCGACACGTGTATTTTCGATGGGGATCCCGAGCTAATGGGTAAGCCGTGTGCTAAGGGGAGGATTGCATGTAGTGAGGAATGTGAGATAATGATCGCACCCCTATCATGTCTCGGGAGAATATCAGGGTAGGCCCCACCATATTCGCTAGCTACAACCTTCTAGCACTTCTCCCATAACCTACTATTCATATTGGCCATGTGGTATTCTGCATGGAACGAATTGGCCTTCCCCACCCCTTCGTTCGCTAGAATATCAGCCACCTTATTCCCTGACCTCTTAATGTGAGAAAATCCTAGTGCATGGGTGCTCCTGAGTCTTTCTCTAAGCGTCGAGAGCTGACCTTCCCACCTCTAGTTACACAATACCTGGTTTATTATCATGCCATGCATTATTCTTTTGGCTAGGTTGATAATCACCATTGATTCCCCCTCGACTATCAACGGATTTCTCCGGTTTTGAATCGCCCAAGAGACACCATTTATCAAACCATATAGCTCCACCAAGTTATTGGTGCATGAACCCAAGCTTCCCCAGTAAAGACTTAGAATTCTTTCATGGGAGTCCCTAATTACTCCACCAAATCTAGCAGGGCCAGGGTTTCCCTTGGTTGCCCCATCAAAATTCAATTTGTAGGTACCAGCCAGAGGTTTCTTCCAGAATTCCACGTTGATCATTTGCGAGATCGATTTGTAGAGGCGCGCATTATTCAAAGGTAATTGGTTTATTCCCCATTCTTTTAGAATTTTTTTTTCCATTGCATTTGCTTCAAGGTCTTCTAATGACCAAGATGAGAGAGTTATGGTTTCTTTTATATGTGCATCTAGGGTTGCCCATAATTCTTCCACCGTTCTATTCATATTTTCAAAGATTTTTTGGTTACGGGTCTTCCATAACTCCCAGACCACAAATCCTGGTAACAGGTCCCATATTCTATTCAAAATCTTATTTTTGAATTTGTTTTTGGGCCATTCTTCTATAGTGATATCAGGTCTGCCTGGTTGTCTGGAGTTGAGTTTGAACAATCTGCTTCCTTTGTCCCATATCTCAGAAACCATTGGACATTCATCAAGCAGGTGATTGATAGTTTCATTACTTTTTTCACATAAACTGCATCTTGAAGGACCAACTAAACTGCGTCTTTGAATGTTATCCCAAGTTAGGATCCTTCTTTTGAGAACAAGCCAACAGAAGATTTTTATTTTGGGCCACCAATTCCCTCCCCATATTGTCCTCCTCTTAGCTTATTTTTCCTATCTGTAAGTTTCATTCATAACCCCAATATCCTTTTTAATGTTGAACCTTCCCAGGTTGGAATACCCCCACCTAATTTTATCCTACCCTTCGTGCCATGGGATCCTTTTGGAGCATAGGTCTATGTAAAAGTTTTCAATGTCCTCCATAGGTGTCGGACTTTTCCACGTCCTGAAAACCTTGTCAAGGGATTCAAGGTCACAGAATTCCTTTACCAGCTAAAGCTAGTGGAGCTGGGGATGCGTTTTCAGAATCAGGATATCCTCCCAATTATCTATGCTTTGCTCTTGGTTCCATGCCTTGTTGACGAATCTTGTCGAATTACCATCTCTAACCTCCCAAAAGCTATGTCTTTGGATGAGATTACATTTTTCCAGGGCCACCTTCCATATACTGGATCCTGGTAGGTTCTCTCCAAATCTTATTAGCATTTGTTTTTTCCATTGGTGGGCATATTTGGCATGCCAGAGCTTCGCCCATGGTTCATCCTCATATGTTATCCACTTCCACCAAGTTTTCACTCCTATGGCTTTGCTGGAGTCTAATGGGTCACGCAAACCTAGACCACCCACATTTTTGGGCATGCAGACCATTTGCCAATCAATTAAGGCCCAATTTCTGTGACAGTCGTCCCCCCCCTAGAGAAATTTCCTTTGTAAATTCCTTATTTGCTAATCATTGATTTCAGGGCTTCCAGAACCAAGAACATGTACAAGGGCATTGCCTGTAGTACAGAATTCACCAAAATGAGTCTACTTGGAAAATTTAGGGCATGGAAGGTCCATAGTCTAAGTTTATGTCTGAGCTTGTCTAGAAGGTCCTTCCATGAGACCTGTCTGATGGTCGATTCAGCCAGCGGAGCTCCTAAGTATTTGGAAGGTAGCCCGCCCTCCAAAAATCCTAGAATTCCCAAAATGTTCCTTCTCGTTATTCTTGGAGTATTAAAGAAGTACACTTGGGATTTGGTCTTATTGATTTCAAGGCCACTAGCCTCCAAAAAGGTGTCCAACCCCTCCTTGATGCCTCTAGCCTCTTTAACCGTTGATGGCCCCATGAGCATGGTATCATCTACAAATTGTTGGTGAGTTTGCGGCTCTAAATCCTCCACTATTATCAAACCTTTAATCTTATTTTATGTTTGAAGGTTCTTGAGCATTCTTCCCAAACCTTCCGCAGCTATAATGAACAGAAAAGGGGATAAAGGGTCTCCTTGTCTGATACCTCGAGAACTTTGGAATGGCAGCCCAGGTGAACCATTAACCAAAATAGAGAAGAAGGCTGAGGATACCAAGTTCATGACCCATCTGGTCCATTGATCCGAGAATCCGAATGCCCTAAGCATACCTGCTAAGAATTCCCAATTTAGTTTGTCGTAAGCTTTAGACAAGTCTAATTTAAGGAGCATAACTGGAATTTTCCCGACTTTGACCAAATGAATTGTTTCATGGATGAGGATGATACCATCCAAAATTTTTCTACCTTCCACAAACCCCACTTGCTCTGGAGAGATAATGAGAAGCAATAAAGGATGAAGTCTATTAGCAATGGTTTTAGTTATAATTTTGTAGATGACATTGCATAGAGCTATCGGTCTTAACTTCCCTGGGTCCTCAGTTCCTGACTCTTTGGGTATAAGGGTCAGGAAATTCCCATTTAGCGTTTTCAGGATATTACCTAATTTTCTAGAGTCCTCCACAAGAGCCCATATCTCCTCTTTAAGCCAGTCCCAACCTGTGTGGAAAAAAATTGTAGTGAATCCATCCAGCCCAAGTGCTTTATCTTTCTCCATCTGCTTGACCGCTTCCTCTACTTCTTCCATTTCTATAGGCTTCATTAGGAGAAGATTGTGTTCATCCGTAATAACCTGTGGAATATGCCTCAGAAATTCTCTCTAAGAGGCTTCTCGATCTTTGTCCAGTTCCTCCAAGAGTTTAGAGAAAAAGGAATTAACCGTTCGCTGCAAATCTTCCCGGGATTCAGCAATATTTTCATCTTTAGTTTGCAGTCTTGTCAATCTGTTGCTTTGCCTTTGATTTATAGCTGATTTATGAAAGAAACTAGTGTTTCTCTCTCCTTCTTGAATCCATTTAACTCTGGATTTCTGGCTCCAATATATCTCCTCCCATTGTTCATGCTAGCTGAATTCCTCAAGCAACAAGTGTTCCTTCTCTCTGATCTCTGGCTAGAAACTGGACTATATCCCTGATTTTTAACTTTTTTTGATTTTGTAGTCAAGCTCCACTTTCACCCGAAAAATATTACCAAACAATTCTTTATTCCACTTTTTAATGCTTGTTTTAAGGATTTTTAACTTTTGTTAGAATTGGTACATCTTGGTTCCTCTAATGGTTGGGATTCCTTCCCACCATTCTTTTGATTTTTCTTGAAATTTCGGCTGAAGCAACAAGAAATTTTAGAAACAGAAGGGTCTGCACTGATTAGGGCCCACATTTTCCCATTCTAGCTTGATGGGCCAGTGGTCTAAGCAAGCTGAAGGAAGGACAGATGCTTTCAAATCTCCCCCATTCATTATTACTCACTCAGTAAGCAAGAAGCAATCAAGCCTACATGCTATGTCTCTCTCCCCTGTTATTTTATTGTTCCAAGTGAAATTTCCGTTATTAGTTCTAACATCTACCAAATTGAGGATATCAATCACCTCATTGAAAGTTTCAGATATGGGGTTTAGCTGACGGATCCCCCCCTTTTTTTTCCTCAATACTCTTGATAAGGTTGAATTATCCTCCTATAATCGAGGTTTTTCCTTCTATCAAAGTGTTTATCATCCTTAGAGAGTCTAGAAAATGCACTTTCTACTCTTCCCTAGGAGGACTGTACACATTGGTCAGGAAGCCCCTAATGTCTGTCCCTATGATGTGAAAAGAAGCAGATAGGGAGTACTGAGTTGCCTAGAAGTTGTATAGGAGTACCTCCTTTGGGTTCCATAATATGCCTATACCTCCCGTCACTTTAATTGCATCAACTACTAATATCTCACATCATTTCCAAGCTTTCTCCCCTATACTTTTTAAGTCTAACTCTGAGCATTTTGTTTCTTGCAGAAACACCACTCTTGGCTTCTCCAGTTCTATATTTCTCCTTATAAGACAAGTCTTCAATGTACTTCTACAGCCTCTAATATTCCTGGAAGTGATCAACATTGGAAACCTATTTATTTGTGGGAGATAGGTCAGCATCTATGGTCGAATACTGCCCTAAAGCCACCAGTTGGGCCCCGATCATTCGGATTATTTGAACATTGTTGTGCCTGCCACATGTTTCTTTCTTAGCTTTTTTCTTCCCCTCCTGGTCATTTAGGGATTTAGCTGAGACCCTCAGAAAATTCATTGCTTTGGATTTAATTATATCTTTTTCTAACAAAGTGACTTGTTGTGGAGCAATCCTCTCAGGGGCCTCAGCGAAGAACGCTATCTCTATCCCTACCATATCTAAATCCCATATCTCCATTTATTCCTCTCCAATCTCCTATGTGTTGTTGGTGCCTTCCTCTATTTCCTGATTTTCTTCTTGGATCTGGAGTTTGGTGTTAGGATATTTTTTGGGGGGTAGCTTGGGAGAATCCTTCACATCACTAGCCTTAGGAGAAACCACTTCTTTTGGATTCTCAGGCTGATTCTGGCTATTGATCAAATTGACAGGATTAATTACTTCTTGAGGTTCTTGGAGAACTTCATACCTTTTTTGAGTTTGGAACTTCTTGAAGGATTCAGGGCCATGTGATTTCTTGGCTGCTCTTTTCTTGTTTTGGACCCTCGTGAATCCCCCCACTTCTTGATTTTCTTACTCTTTCATTTCACCTAGTTTCTTGTTCTGTGGACAGTCTCTAAATAGATGTCCATGTTCATGGCATCTTCTGCATATGAACAGAAGTTGTTCATAGTCTATTGCTTGGAACCAATATTCATCCTCCCATGTTAGATCTATGCCATCCAGGAGATCTGTTGAGATATCCAGATATATATGGATCCTGGAGTAGGAAGTGTACCTTCTTTGTCTAGTATGTTCTAATACTTTTACGAAATTCCCTAACAGATTCCCAATCTCAGTTAGGATTTCTTCTGTCCAGTATTCCATACGGAGGGAATACATTCTGATCCAAACTAGTGCAATTGTGAGGTTCTAGTTGTCTGGGTTGAATATTTCTTTCCATGGTATCAAGAACAAACCTCCTGAGTTGTAGAAATTTGGTCCACTTTCAAATATTCTAGTTATGTCCTCCTCATTGAAGAAGATTATAGTGAAGAATCCTTTTGCACTGAGTTGAAGGTCATAGTGGCCTTAATGTTTCCATGATGGTATTAATCCACCATGTGAGGGTCTTCTCCGAGGGCCAGATCTCTACGAACTTCCCTATGAGAGCTCTATCCTTCATGTAATTGATATCTTCTCTAATTCCGGTCAATTTGATTTCTAACTTGGGAATAGTCTTCGATTTGGGAAGGCATTGCCCGGTTCTTTGGTTTACTTCCTTTGTCAAGCTTTCTTTTACTGTTCCACTTGTGCCTTCTCCTGATTTCCCTGATTGGGATTCAGAGATTGGCATTTTACCCTTATCCTTCTCAACTTCCATATCCACACTTTGAACAGGGGTGAGCCGCCCCCCCCGTCTAGAGCTACCTATCGTTAGACCAGGCTAGAGACTCTGTCCATCCCAAGACTAGAGTTACCTATCGTTAGACCAGGCTGGAGACTCTATCCATCCCAAGACTAGAGCTACCTATCGTTAGACCAGGCTAGAGACTCTGTCCACACTTACTGAGTATCTTAGATTGAAACCTTGATCATTCCTTCCTCCTTCCAGATCACCGCAATCACTACTCTCAGCTCCCTCCGCACTCTGAATGCCATCACCTTATTCCTCTTCTTTTCTTACACTTTTAGCTCCGACACATTCTAAGAATTTCATGGAAAGTATAAAATTTATTAGCATCTAAACGATAATATATATATATATATATATATATATATATATTCTAAGATATTTTTTAGGTATTTTTAATATTATCATTTGTGAGATGTAAAATAGTTGGCAGAGTGGTATAGTTAAGATGCCTTCTAAGCAGAAAGGTTGTCAGTTCAAATCCCACTAATACTAAAAATTCAATCATTGTTAAGGGTTGGTGCGATCCCTGGGTGATTTTGATGGCTTAGATTCCCCTGGTTTGTGGTAACTTAGCCAATGGAAAACATGTTAGTGAGAGGGTTCTTCCCATTAGCCAACAAAAAAAGGTATCTTTAATATTATAATAAGTAAAAAACCATGTTTTAATTTTCAACTAATTTGTTTATTTTTGCACTGAGAGTAGAGAGTAGTGAGGTGGTTTAAAATTCAGTATGGGGATGTCGTTATAAATTTAACATTTTATTTTCACATAGGAAAAATAACTATGCTTTTATTAAGAAAAAGTATATGTACATGTAGTCTGAAAAGTAGACAGACAGAGTCCAAAATAACAGTCACCGCCGAAACAAGAAAAAAAGCATAACCAACAAAAGAGAGTCCAAAATCCAACACAACATGACAATAATATACCAAAATCAATATCACCCCCGTCCACAAAGAGGGCAGACGAATAGACCCAAAAAATGATCCACCCAAAGACAAAATGAGCCAAATATAATAAAGCATCAGTTTGTCCACCAAGAAGTGAGAACCAACCCTCTAGAACTCCAAGAAAATGATCCCTTCCAGAGCCTTCGGGCCTCAATGAGAAAGACAAACTGCCTCCATGTTAAACTCTCGATATATATGTGATAGAGAGACGTGGGGAGGTTAATCCAGCAATTCTTGAATTTGAATGATCCAAGAACTCAGATGCAAAGAATGTATGCTAGTCAAACCTTTTTCCCAATAAATCACCCCCGAAGAGTCTCCAACAATATGTTGAACAAAATATCCCCTAATCCTAGCAATATAAAGAACAAGCCATACACGCATAAGCTCAGCACTTTTTATTCCTAGTTTTCCATAGCTCCCACATAACCAAGAAAGCTAAAACATCCCAATTTTTTATAGATGCTAACCAAACCTTGAAACAGTCCTATAGTGTAGTATTTGGCTAGTCAAAATGTATATTAGAAGAGGAACACGCAGAATACCAAGCATGTTAACAAATGAACAATTAATGAACATATGGAAAGTCTATTCAAGCCCCTTAAAAACACGGTAGATAGATATTTGGGCCACTGAACCCCTTATTTATCATATTTTCCTAAGTCATAATCTTATTCTCAAGAGCTAGCCACATAAAACTTTTAACCTTATGCGGGACTTACCAGCACCAAAACAATCTGTGCCACCAACTTTGCAAGGACTATGAATCTGAAAAGATGGCGTCATATGCTAATTTAGTTGTGATAGGTCCATATTTTATACTCCATGACCAACACAAAGAGTCAGATACTACACCAAGGTGTATGTTTCCATGATACAATCCCTGTATATAAGGAGACTATTCATTTCCATCCAATTGTTTAGTCCAAGCTACGCCGTTGAAATTCATTTGGAAGAAAGTAAAGATTGGGAGCCTATAACTAAACAATGATTTAATGTGAAACAACAATTCGATCCCAAGAAAAAAATTAATTAAAGAGATCATCTAAACTGAACTGGACCACCAAATAAAGGATCCTCTATAACAAAAATGAAACGTCTATTTCCTGACTACCAAGCTAGCCAATCAATAAAGGTCTGGAATGTTGAAAGCAATCTGCACCCATATGTTTGAAACCCCTTTGGTAATATTCACTATATATATGATACATTGTTCAATTATAGAATGTTTAATATATTTTAGATGAATGACATTACTCCATAGGTTGTCACCAAAGATGGCCCTCCATAAACATTTAGCAAGCAGAGCCTTGGAGAAATCAAAAATATTTTCCAATTCTTAGGACGCAAGTCTTTTCCAATGAACAAGATGATATTTTTGTTTATCACTTGAACCAAACCATATAAATGAATTATTTCCCTACATACGCTTTGTAGTATAGATTTGGGAACTTTTTTTAACAAAATTCAATAGATGGACAAGTTATCAAGGACCGATTTTGCAAGAGTTAACCGTTCCCCGATGGATAACCACCACCATCCCCATTTGTTGATCCTATTGAAATATTGGAAATTCGAAGAATATTCTAAATGTATTTTACTGATGTAACCCATGAGAGATGTTTTATCCCCCCGTCGTGAAGTTACTAATGTATGTGGTCATCATAGAATCATGAGGTATAATCTCCATTGTAAGTCACGTCAATAGTAGCCTCTTGAATATAATATAATATTGTGTTGTATTTTCCTAGGTGAATTTGACCCAGTAAGTTTGTTGGGGATGACTTGTTAGGGTAAAATTCAAGTAATAGAAAGAGTATAAATAGAGGAGGTGCATTCCTCATTTGAACACACACAGTCACTTGTGTATAACGCATAGGAGAGAGAGAGAGATGTTGGGAGAAGGAGTACATATTTGGGGCCTTCTCTTTTTACTTTTGATACATCTATATAGAGGAAGTTTTGTTGGGATTTCTTCCCCATGAGGGTTTCCCAAAATAAATCTCTATGTTCTTTTGTGTGGTTGTGCTTGTCTTTGTTTCAGTGATCCTTTTGTATATGGTTATGATGCTATGATGCTAAATGTTATTAGATATTGTATAACCATTAAAAAATTAACATGATATCAGATCTACCCTGAAAGAATTATTTTTGCAGCCGAAACACTACTACAACTACATCTACTGAAGATTAGGGTTTCATGCTTGAAAACCCTAGAAGAAAAAAACTAGTCATGTTGGGACTTTCACTATAAATCCATATTGGAGAAGGCTCGGGAGGTAAACAATTTATAGGATAAATATGAAATCTTTATGCATCTTTTGAAAAGGTTTCAGCCTCATATTCACTCTAATCTAGGAGATATGATTCCTCCAACTTAGGGTTCCATCCTCTCCCAAAACTCATCCTTAAACATGTGACCTAGGGACAATTGCTATATCTCAAGATAGGAAGGTCCAAATGAAATTTTTCAAGATCTTGCAGATAGGTAATAGATTTTAGTTTTTGTGGTAAATGTTTCAGGCCCAGAAGGTGAAACAGTGACACGTGGAAGTTTCTACAAGTTCTCTATGATGAAGAGTCCTGAAATAATTCACCTTGGGAAACTTTGCATAAGTCCCACTTGGTGAAACCAATTCTTATCTAACATATAGTTTTGGAAATAATACAGACCAATATACCTCAAGAAGAATTTCCAGACCTAGAGGATCAAGAATTTTGGAGATATAGCATAAACAATATTAGGAAAATATGTAGAGTAAATTGAAGAAAACTAGGGCTTCCTATTCCAGGAACTTATCTCTACTAATTAGTTGAAAAAGGAGCACTATCACACTCTCCCTAGGAGGGTTCATATTTCTATTTAAGAAGTTTCCCACTCTTTGGATTTTGTTATTTTGACCTAACACTACTCCCGGGGGAAAACTAGGGCATCAGATATTTTGCAATTTTGTTCATAGTTTTGGGAGAATGAGTATGTTGTTTAGCTCTCCTTGAGGAGGTGAATATCTATATATAATCATATCTTAAGGATACCTAAGTTAAAAAATTAGGGTTTCTCTATCAAACCCTAGGTCAAACAAAAGCAGACTTTGAGAAAAGCTTTCAAGCTAGCATCAAGTTGAAACAATCTCAATGGTAAGTTCTATCCTCTCTATTTCCATTTGAGGTTATCATTTTTATCATGATGACAGATAGTACCAAGATTGAAGAAGCTCAGAACCTATGAGCATGAAAGTATAGAGTGCTTCTCATACTTGAAGAAGCATGACTTGGATAAATATGTCAAAGAAGAAGTTGCAAATCTAGAGGGAGATGAAGACAAAGCACAAGGACTTAGTCAAATCCAATAGGGTTATTTCTGACTCCATTATATCTCACATGTATCATCCTTGTAGAGTCCCAATAATATGTTCGGTACAATGACCATACTATACGAAGGAAAGAATATCAACAAGAAGATGACATTGAGGAACAAACTAAAGAATGTCAAGATACATAACTCAAAGACCACGTAATTCCACTTCACAAGGGTTTCTCAAATCAAAGAAAAACTTGAAAAATTCAAATAAATACATCATGCTCAAACCGTTGAAGATTCCTCAAGTGATGAGGAATGTGAACTCTACTGGTGAGACAAAGATCATAATGTTATCCATCTCTGCATTGGATAAGAAGGAATGTAGTTAGTGACACTCAGAACCAGTACACAGGTTCCTAGAATCAGTAGAAGGCTCCAGGACATAAAGATGAAGAAGGAATCTACCAAACAAACAAATATACATATTTGCATTGTATTTTCTTATATATGTTGTGTTCAAGGAAACATATTATGAATGATAGAATGTTTTCATTAATGAACAATATATTACTAATATGCATGTTATGGGTAAGTATCCCATGGTGTTATACAACATTCCATTTCTACTTATCTAGAATGAAACCTCTTTGCTGACATATTGGGATTAGTGTACAATATCAACAATGTTATGGTAGAGATGGAAAGCATCTAGAAATTTTGTGTGTGTATATGGGATATGGATAATATTGTATTGGCTAAAATAGTTTCATGATTATATCTTTATGCATAAGAATCTATCATTATGAATATGTATTATAAAATGAAACTGGTGCATTTGATTTGTAGGAAAGATGGCATACAATCCCCAACAAGAAAAGAAGGATGAGACTTGTTCTGAACAACAAGTGATGACAATTCAAGATTCACTCCAATAAACATACATGAAGATGAACCTGAAGCTCCCAGGGTCAGAGATATCGTGATGGAATAAAGAGCTTCAAAAGAATATAAGAGAGCGGTAGATCCACCTCAAGAGATGAATACCACCTTGGGCATGAGAGATAATTAAAGATGAAGAAAAGTATGACGTGACTTCCAACTAAAGTAAGAGGCCTCATATACGTTGTAGTTCTATGGCACAGTTGAGTGACATCATTGATGCAGACCCTTCCAACTATGAATACTTTAGCCAACGAGAAATGGAAGAAGCTATGATCAAAGAGTACCACTTGATCATGGGGAATGATGTCTAGGATATAGTTTCAAGACCTAAAGGGAAGTCCATAGTGTCTTCCATATGGATATACAAGAACGAGTATACAAAGCAAGGTTCGTGGTTTCTCTCATAAAGAGGGAGTAGATTATGGCATGGCATACTCCATTAACCAAACACACTTCTCCAGTGAAGTAGAAGTATATATCGAGCAAACAAGAAGATGTACAGAAAATATTTGTAGAATATCAGAAGGAACCAATAGATAAGTGTACATCTAGTTACATAATGAGCTTGAAGATCACCTAGAGTGATGAATATCTTAACCTTTGCTACAAGCTTGAATATGGAAGCCTATAGAAGACAACAAGGTCATAGATGGGTGCAAGAGGAACTTTTCAACAAAGTTAAAGATAAAGGATCTTGGTATCTAGTCACCTAAGATGGATACATAGAAGAACAATAGCAGATGATGCTACCTGTCACTCCAGTACATAATGTTTCGATACATAGAGTACAAAATGCATAGGGAGGATGATGCTCCACTTCAGGGGGAGTGACTACAGATGATATCTGAGTTTGACATGGTACGATAGGATAGGCAGCTTCCTGATGGACTAAGGATTTACCAAGAGTAAATTGGGTTCCAACCTTTAAGGTTGAATGTGGATACCAACCTGAAGTTGTTATCTGGTGAATCATCAAAATTAGTGTATGTGACTCAGTACAAACATATTATTGGGTCATTGATATATTTGATGAATACCAGGCCTGATATATGCTTTGCTATGAACACCCTGAGTTAGTATCTAGTTAATCCTAGATGTGTTCACCCGATAGTTGCAAAGCATGAGATGAGGTACCTTAAAGGTACGATAGGCTTTGGACTATACTATGATGGAGATTGTGACTACATATTGTATGGTTATATAGATTTAGATTGGGCATGAAGTGCTTGAGATAGGAAGAGCACCTCAGGTGGATATTATTGCTTGGGATCTACCATGATCGCATGGTTTAGCAGGAAGCAGCCCAATGTTTCTCTCAGTACAGCTGAAGCAGAGTATATAACAGCTTGTTCTCCTAGTTGTGAAGCCATATGGATTCAAAAGTTGATGTCAGGTCTATTTGACCTGGATTTGGATACCACATTGATTCCATGTGAAAAGTAGAGTTTTATAAAGATGATGGAGAACCATGTGTTCCATGACAAATCAAAGAAAATAGAAATCCAATATTTTTACATAAGGGATATGGTGCAGAAAGGAGCGATGAAGGTTGAGTATGTTCCTATAGATGAAAATGTTATTGATGTGATGAATAAGCCGCTGCCTCATTTAAATTTTGAACACTTTCAAGACCATCCTGGAGTGATGATGAGACTATTATTGAGGATGATATGGAAGTGATGCGCCAGTGTAGAAAAGGCCAATTGCACCGGCAGATGTTGATTAGATCCAACATTAACTTATAGATGATAGTATCCTCCTTGAGGATGGTCTTATGGACAAGAACACTCTCTTCTTGAGAGTGGTCCTAGCGCTTACTGGATTAGGATGGGCCTGCAAATGATAATATGCTCTTATGGAGAGATATCCTTCATTCATTTGTAGGATGGTATTGCAAATAAGAACACTCTCTTCTTGAGAGTGGTCATGTCCCTTACCAACTGAGCATGGTCCTGCATATGATATTACTCTCAACGGAGAGTGATCCTTCATTCATTTGTAGGATGGTCTTCTGGAAAAGAACACTCTCTTCTTGAGAGTGGTCCTATCCCTTACCCCCTGAGGATGGTTCCGTAGATGATAGTACTCTCTTCTTCAGAGTGATCCTACATTCACTTGTAGGATGGTTCTATGGACAAGAACACTCTCTTAAGAGTGGTCCTAGCACTAATAGGATGAGTATGGTCCACGATGATAGTACTATCTTATGGAGTGTGTTCCTGCATTCATTTGAGGACAAGATATACATTCATTTGCAGAGGATGTGGTTCTGCATTCATTTGTGGATGAGATCTGCATTCATTTGTAGAAAACATGGTTCTGCATTTTGTGTATGAGATCTGCATTCATTTGCAGATGATATGGTCCTACATTCATTTGTGGACGTTTTGTTCCTGCGTTCATTTGCAGACGGTCTAACAGGTTGATGATATGGACCCTCCTCGAAAGGGGGAGTAGGCTGATGATGTTTCAGTGAGAATGTATCATCCCTATACATTAGTCCTAAATGTGATATGTAGACTCTTGTCTCCGTGAAAGATGATGATTGCATCATCCTTGGACCTATGTCCAAAAGTGATAGGGATTGATCATCCTGTAATTGGATCATGTGTGCTGCAGGTTATGTTGCTATAATGATAATGTTGATCATGAAGATTAAAGTGTTGCTTCAAAGGATCAAGTGATTGAGTGCTACAAGAATAAAATATCAAATTGTTGTTGCAAAGGATCAAGAGATAGAAGTGCTGCAAGAAAATGAAGATCAAAGTGTTGCTGCAAATGATCAAGTGATCGAGTGTTGTAAAAGATCAAAGATGAATACTCGGTGCTATAGAATATGATGTTCCAGTACTAAATATGTTGAATATGTTCAAGTTATTGATGATTGTTGGAAACTTCCTATGACATATAAATGTATCACCTTGATGTTGTTGAAGATGCTCTCTCTCCTTTCTCTTATAGTTGTTGATGTTGTTGTTAGTAGAATACCCTTCTCGTTAAGGGGGGGTTTTGAAATATTGTAACTTCAGAGAATATTCTAAATGTATTTTACTGATGTAACCCATGGGAGATGTTTTATTCCTCCATTGGGATGTTACTATTGTATGTGGTCATCATAGAGTCATGAGGTGTAACCTCCATCATAAGTCGGGTCAATAGTACCCTCTTGAATATAATATAATACTTTGTTGCGTCTTCCTAGGTGAAGTCGGTCCAAAAAGTTTGTTGGAGCTGACTTGTTAGGGTAAAAGTCAAGTAACAAAAAGAGTATAAATAGAGGAGGTGTGTTCCTCATTTGAACACACACACTCACTTGTGTATAGCGCATAGGAGATAGAGAGAGACATATCTGCTGGGAGAAGCAACACATGTTTGAGGTATTGTCTTTGTACTTTTGATACATCTATATAGAGGAAGTTTTGTTCGGTTTTCTTTCCCATGATGGTTTCCCAGGATAAATCTCTTTGTTATTTTGTGTGGATGTTCTTGTCTTTCTTTCAATGATCCTTTTGTATATGGTTATGATGTTATGATGCTAAATGTTATTAGATCTTGTATAACCATTAAAAACATAACAGATCCTTTTATCGAAATACTTTAAAATCCATTCCCAATCCTTTAGGCGGTATCCATTAGGATTTATGTAGTATCCCAGATATTTGGTGCCATCCATAACATTGTTAAAATGCTATGAAAGAATAGTAGAAAGTGTTTCTTTAGTATCATCCTTCAGATTGTGCATAAGAATTGTACATTTGGATACATTAATATGCATACCAGTAAAGTGACAAAATGAATCCAGGATGGACGAATATGATTGTCATTCATTTAGAGAACCAATCCTGCATAGCATAGCGTTATCCACAAAGAAGAGGTGTGAAATGGAAATATTTGCAATTCTAATCCCTTTAATCCTTGCATCCACCTTCGCATTACATATTAATATGCTAAGAAATTCCATTATAATAAGATATAAGAGATGCGAGAGGGAGAAAACCTAACAAAGCCCCCTTGTAGCATCAAAGAATTATTTCCGACAACCATTGATCAAAATCGAGTAATTTATTGAAGTAACACAAGACATAATCCACTATATGGCCTTCTATGGAAGGCCAATTTGCAATAAAGCAATTCTTAAAAAGGTCGAATTCACGCTATCATAGGCTTTGGACAAATCCAGTTGAAGAATCAATGCATTGAGGTTCCTTGATTTGATGTTATGAAAAACCTCCTATGCAACTTCAATTGCATCCAAGATTTGTCGATTTGCTAAAAACCCAACTTGTTCCATTGAGATATCTCTTGACAAATTTCCCTAATTCTTCTTGCGATAACTTTGGCAATTATTTTGTATACCAGATTGCAAAGTGAAATAGGTAAAAAATCATAAAAATGGTTGGGATTAGACTTTTTGGAATCAAAGCAATAAATGTAGCATTCATAGCTTTTGAGACCTTACCTGAACACCTAGATTCTTCCACAATTGGAAGAATCTCATCACCCATGATATCAAAGAATTCCAAGAACAACCCAACCGTCCAGTTATTTGTCCTAGGGATTTTGGATTTTGCAAAACCTTTTAAGACTAATAAAATCTCTTATTTTGTAGCAAGATCCAAAACGTTTTGACCTTCTTCCTTGGAGAAAAATTGAGGATATTCTTTAATAACTTTAGTCTAGTCCAAAATGGTAGGATTGGATTGTTCCTAATAATGAGACCTAAAGTATTTAATAACTTCATTCGGCTACACCAACATTTCGACTAAAAAGAAGAATATAGAGCAAAATATGTCGACCCAATTTATCAAATAATAAAAACCCAGTATTAAAACCAAATGAAAAGCAATAAGAAAATCCATATTAAACCTCTATTTACCAAACACCAAAGAGAACAAAATTTTTGAAGTGTAATTTTTTTTTTTAAATATAAAAATTGAAGATAAAAAATTTTTACACCTCAAATGATTGGATCCTTTCATTTTTTTTCCATCCAAATATAAGATAGATCTATATTAATAATTAAGCTAATGTAAATGTATATTAAATTATATTATTGACTTTTTACCTTATATTATTTTAAAATTCTTTTAAAAGTTTACTTTAAATATTATATGATATTTTATTATAAATTAATAACATTTATAAGTTTTAAATATTATATATATATATTCATAATGAAATTATAAATAAGGCTTTTCCATATCGGTTAAATTTTTTTCCCGAAAATGATTCTAATTTAAAATCGGTTATTTTCTTTTCCCGAAAATTATTTTAATTTAAAATTTATGTTTCTCAATCAAATCAAATCATATGAAAGATTCTCTTTCCGGAAAATTAGCTTACTTTAAAATGGCCAATCCATCAAATTCAAGTAGTAAAATTATAAATATAAGATACAGTAATAGTCCGTGAAATCGAAAGACTTTATGAATAATTATTTTTCCAGCCATATCAAACCTTGTGGGCCTCGAGGCTTTTCAATGTTTTCTTTTCCTTTTTTCAATATATCGCAATCGTGTAAAGACTTTTCGTATGAACATTTTCTTGCGACATCTAAATTTGAAATGCAGAAGTGATGGGAATGTCACGTCTCTCTTTCCTAGGAGTTTTTTTTGGAACACTATTTAGCCATGTTATGTTTTTAGTAGGTGTAAGCTTCCCATCACGTTTCTTTCCTAAGAGTTTTTTTGGAACACTATTTAGCCATGTTATGTTTTTAATAGGTGTAAGCTAAAATTTCGATAATTTGTAATCTTTATTTAGTGATTTTTTAGTAAATTGTTGAAATGATAGTTTTAAGTTGTTGGAGTTATATAATCGAGGTGTTCAAAAGGTTTTTGAGAATGTTGAATTTATTTTTGCAATCGAAATTGCAAGTTCAATAATGAAAATTGCAATCTCAGTAACAAATCACATCACTAGAATCTGGGAAAACTCGTAAAAAATGTACAAATCATCTAAGCTTTAGCTTAGTCCAATCTTATATGTTTATGAAATATGAAATAATTGTTGTTAATAATTCATTTATTTTGAATTGGATTTTCTAAAATGTTATTCTTAATTACAAGGAGATTATTTTATATATTGCGACTAGGATCTTGTCTAAGAAATCACAACCTAAGGGTATTTAAGCTATCAAAATCACTCTAGGATCGCACTTGGTTTGGGCTACATCAACCTTTAGCATGGATGGATTTTAAGTTGTTAAAGTTACAACATCATGAGTCATTCTCCAAGCCAATCTCGAGCGACAGGATTGGTTCTCATGTGTTGAGGTAGTCCCTTAGAGAGCCCGAGTTGGACTCAGGAAACTTGGATTAGATTCTTGAGTCGTACTCAAGGATGACTAAGTAGCCTTATGTGTAAAGCCTAAGCCTTGTGTGTTGAGGAATGTACTTTGATATGTCAAAGTGTTGAGGAATGAACTTTGATATGTCAAAGTGATGATGTTGTACAATATTGTTCGACAAGGCTAAGGACTTGTATGTTCGGTCGAATCCTCATGTGTTGAGGTGGTACCTCATGTATTGAGGTAATGCTTTGCATGTCAAAACATGAATAATGTGTGATGTATCATTAACCATGGTCACTCGATATGAATGAGATAGAAAGTCTCCTCTAGTGATTGAACACCTCTAGAGTGAATTACTTTAGCATATGACCACTTGGAATGATAGTAAAATAATATGATGACATTATTGGAAAATTTCCTTAGTATAATTGATATGATAGATAAATTAAAGTTGGCACATGTGGACGATGCATATATTAAGATAAGAGATAAAAATAAGTTGCATTGAGATTAGAGAGAATTAAATATTGCTCATGATAAAGACTTGAGTGAATTAAGGAGAACTCCAATTGTTAAACTCCAAGTGATATTAACAAGGAATACTTCATCTAATTAAGGACAACTCAAATTGATCACACCAGTAATACAATCAAGAATGATTTTAGTTAAGAGAATTAACTAAGTGTTAATAAAGAAGATCTAGTTAACTAAAAGTGTTTGCATGGTAACACTTTTAGTTAAACTAAAAGATGGCACTTAAGTTACAACACTTAAGCTACGAAACTTACATGATGACACTAGAGTTAGCATCATAACTAAGTGGTTTAGCATCCAATTGGAGGGTGAGTTCATCCTGATGTCAGAAGAGAAAATATGTATGTCAATAATGAAAAGGTATTGCAAAGTTGTTATGCATGATTGATGATATCAAGGTGCAAAGCTATTTTCCCATGTAAGCATTTGTTATCTTTTGCATGAGACAACTTTCTCCCATGTAGGCATTCACTATTCTCTACATGGGACCAAAAGCTGGAAGTTAAATTGTGCGCAAGGCATACAATTGGCTTAATCATTGATTCTCTCTTGCTAAGTGATCACACCAGGGGTGTTTGGATTTCTCTCTTATGTTGGACCTAGGGTGTCGAATGTAATCTACTATTATAAAATATATTCTCTGCTATCTATCATTGTGCTAAGGAGATTTGTTGGGTTTTTATCCCTCATTGTTTTGATGGTTTCCTCAGGGTACATAATGTTTTATGTGTGAATTCTTATGTGTATGTTTGTTCATTGACTTTCAAGTAGTACAATATTTTCGAATTTAAAGAGAAAAGATAGAAGTTCAACAAAATTCAACATGGCATCAGAGCTCAGGGAATGAATGAGCTAAGTTTTGCAATCAATATTGATCCTACATTGATCTTGATCCTAAGTGGTAGAAGCTGAGCACAGTACTTGAAGAACAATGGCCTCGATCTTTGTAAGGTTGAAAGACCAACTTCAAGGAACTTCAAACTTCAATACTTGGAAGGCTAGGATTCTGAACATCCTGGAAGAGCATGATCTGGATGGATACGTATCTAATGTTGTTGAATATCCAACTACCAACGCAAGGCAAACTGCTTTGAAGAAGAATCAAGCCAAAGCTAAGAGAATCATTTAGAATTCAGTGAAAGACAATTTGATGTCGATGATTACTCCATTGAAGACAATAAAGGAGTGCTTCGACACTTTGAATAATATTTATTACAAGAAGGCTCCGAGCCAAAAGAGAGACTTGAAGGAAAAACTTCCTTATCTGAAGATGGAGAAGGAAGAGACAATTGAATCCTTCTTCACAAAGATCTCTCAAGTAAGAGATCAATTCATGAGCATCAGAGTAATTGTCGATGACGATGATCTCATTCAGGATGTTGTCGATGGTATCCCATCTTCATGGGAGACGTTCTTGGTCATTGTTAATGGTCAAGAAGTGCAACCAAACTTTGAGATACTGTGGCATCATTTCCTCCAAGAAGAAGGGGGGATCCAAAGAAAGCTATTAGAGGAAATTTCAATTTAAAATGGGCATTCCAAAAATAATACAAATTCCATGTCATCATGTATTAGCCAATCAAAATGCTTTAAAATTCAAAAAGGGAGCACCTCTTAAACATTTTTTTAATATAAATTTGGGGATAGGTATCATAAAAAAAACTACTTATTTTGTTTGTATTTTTGACATATATCCCTGCGTTTTTACTCAAATTTCGATCAAGAGAGCTCGTTGGATGCGGAATTCAATTTTTCATCCTCAAGTACCCACTCAACATACTTTTGATGGGTGCCTCTACCCAAAAAACAAGAAATACCTGGAAAAACGTGATGATGACATCATCATCACATTTTTCAGGTATTTCTTGTTATTGGGGTAACAGGGCTTGTAAAAAGTATGCTGAGTGGGTACTTGTTGGATGTGGAATTTAATTCCCCATCCAACGAGCTCTCCCTATAGAAATTTGAATAAAAACACAGGGAGATATCTTGAAAATACGAACAAAAAAATAGTTTTTTCTTTTCTTCCTCGAAAATTAATAAATGTCATTTTATTATTTTAACTATTATTTTATTAATTTTTCTTAGGAGGCCCATTTTGAGTTGAAATTTCCTCTAATCAGTGACCGGTTCCTCCAAAGAAGAGAACCTTTCTCTTATGGTAAGGATGAAAAGAGGAAATAAATTCCTCTCTCCTAAGAAGTTTTCTCATCCAAAGGGAAAATAATACAACTAGAACTTTTACAAGTCCATATTCAATTGCTTCAACTGCAATAAGAAGGGACACTTTGTAAGAGAGTGCCAAGAAAATAAAAGAGGAAAGTTCAAGGGTATATTTCATGTTTCTACTTCTACGGAAGATGAACCTACAAGAAATAATTCTTTCAATGATCAAGAGACAAGTAAGGAGTACTATATTGTCTCAACTCTTTTTGGATCCATTACCACTATTGCTAAGACATGGTTGATGGATAGTAGCGCATCCAAACACATGACTGGATATAGGAGTGCTATAACAAATTTGAAAGAGAAAATTTTCACATGTTATGTGGAGCTTGGAGATAATACTTCCTATTTGATCAAGGGATTTGGATTCACCTCCTTCCAATTGACTTTAGGATATTTACTCCACATTTGCGTTGATAATATTCAATATCTTTATGTTCTTATATGTTTAAGTTCTAGAAAATAAAGATTTCAACTAATATTTATGGACAATCAAGTGATCATGTGGCCTAAGAACACAAAATTAAATTATGCCATTGTGATTGGAGTTAGATAATGGAGTCTCTACAAGGTTCCTGGAAAGTTAATTAAAGACATGATCCATGACACAGTTAGTCCTTATGAACTGTGGCATATGATGCTTGGTAATCTCCATTTCAAAGCGCTACCTAGATTGTAGAAGATGGTACAATGTATGCCTATATTTCAATATGAGCATGATCATGTTCGCAGATGTTTCTCTCCTAGAAATAACATCAAGAATATATTTTCAAGCAAACCTACAAGATCCAAAGAGATTCTAGACTTGATCCATTCAGACATATGTGGTCCCATGTTAGCACCCTCCTTAAGTGGGTATCTATACTATGTTCTTTTCATAAATGAATTCTCTCGCAATTCATGGATCTATTTTCTAAATGATAAGAGTGAAATATTCAACAAGTTTCAAGAGTTCAAAGCACTGGTTGAGAATCAGACTTGAAAGCACATCCATTCTTTGATATCTGATAATGGAGATAAGTTTGAGTCTCATGATTTTAATGATTTATGTTGTGATGTAGGAATGCGAAGACAATTGGTTGTATTTTACAACCCCTAGTAGAATGGGGTTGTTGAAAGAAAGAAAAGAATGATCCATGAGGATGAAAAAGATATGATGTGTGATCAAGATCTTCCTACCTCCTTATGGGAAAAATCCTCCAACACCACTTTTTATATCAAAAATAGAATCCCTCATGCTATTATGGGAGAAACAACTCTATAATAAGTTTTCACTAGTGAAAACCCATATATTGGACACTTGAATATTTTTGGTTGTCATGTGTACATTCATGTGCCAAAAGAGAAGAGGACAAAGATGGAGCCATCCAAAAATAAAGGGACTTTTGTTGGTTATAGGGAATCTTCCAAATCCTATAGAAGCTATGTACTAGGACAAAGAAACATTGAAGTCAGCAAAGATATGATATTTTATGAAGATGCTTCCTTCAAGTGCTCTAAATAACTTCAGCATGATTTAGATATAGATGATACTCCTAAGATGGAGGATCCATATTTTGGTTCTCCTCATTCAAATGTTTAGAGGTAGAATCCAGAAGAGTCCTCATATTCACTAGCTCTTGAAGAACCAGCAGAACTGGTTGAAAGACCACTTAATGAACCTCCTACTAAGAGGAGATTTGCATGGTGTCGAGACATTTTAAAAGTTGCCGAAAAGCATGGAGCACCATTTGCAACATCCAGAGAGTGAAGGATACTTGAAATACATTTAGTATACGTTGCACTAATGAGTCATATCAGTGATTCAGAGCCTTCCACTAATGAAGAATATGCTAAGAAACAAGTATGGAAAGATACCATGGTAGATGGATACAAATCTATTATGAAAAATGATGTTTGCAAAGTGGTTCCTAAACCTGAACAAAAGTCCATAGTAACTAACTTCAAGGTGGCTTTTTAAAATCAAACATGCAACTTATGGAAGTAATTAAAAGTATAAAGCTATATTTGTGGCCCATGGTTTCTCATAGAAAAAAGGCATAGACTATGATGAGGCATTCGCTCATGTGTCTAGGTACACCACTATTTGAGCCATGATTTCCCTTGCTTTAGTTCTTAGATGGAATCTTAACTAGATGGATGTGAAGATTTCCTTCCTCAATGGTGAGGTTGAGGAATAGGTTTACATACAACAACCTAAGGGGTTTGTAGTTCACAGGAAGGAATCCCATGTATGCAAACTGAACAAATCCTTGTATGGGATTAAGCAAGCGCTAAGGGCTTGATATTCGTTGATTGACAACTAACTTTAAATATTGGGTTTATCCAAAAGAGAAGTCAATCTGATCATGTACTTCAAGGTTGTGAATAAATAACCTTTCATCTTGGTTCTCTATGTTGATTATTTATTCCTTACTAAAGAGGAACAACAAATAGTTCGGTGCAAGAGGGAGCTCTCTTTTGAGTTCAAAATGAAAGACTTGGGTCTTATGCACTATTTTATTTGTCTTGAAGTTTGGAAAATGAAAAATGATATTTTCCTTTCACAAGGAAAGTAGAAAATTTATATGCTACGTATGTTTGGTATGATGAATTTTAAATACATGACTACACCAATGGTTCCTAATCTAAGGAAACAACATGAGTCAAATTTCAGATCAGATCTAGTGTACCCTATTATGTATATACAACTCATTTGTTTCTTGATGTAATTGATACATTTGAGACCTAACATATGTTATGTTGTGAGTATCTTGAGTCACTTCATGTCTGATCCTAGACATAGACATTTTGTTGCTTCTAAGCATGTGCTTAGATACCTTCAAGGTACTACTGCTTAGGAAATTAGATATTTCTCCAGTGGAGGAGTGGTGCTACTTGGTTATGTTGACTCTGATTTGGGTTGTAACATTGTAGATCGAAAGTGTACATCTAGATTTTGTTTTAGTGTGGGTTCAACTATGATCTCTTGGTCCAACAAGAAGAAGGGATTTCTATCCCACAATACTACAAAAGCATATTAGTATATTGTAGCTAGTACCTCGTTCTTAGAAGTTGTGTGGCTTAGGAAGCTACTTGTTAGGTTGTTCAATGAGAATCTTGAGACTATTGTCATTATTTCTGACAATCAGAGCTGCATTAAGATCTAAGAAAAACCTATGTTTCATGACAAGTCAAACACATTGAGATGAAATACCACTACATCGGATACATGGTTTGGAGAGGTTTTGTAATACTTCAGTACATTGCTACCGATGAGCAGATTGTATATATGCTTACTAAGCCTTTTTCCTTAACAAAGTATCAGTACTTTCGAGACAATATTAACATGGAAAAGAATGCCCCCTTTGTTTAGAGGGAGTGTTAAAGTTACAAGTACATCATGAGTCATTTTCCAAGCAAATATTGTGCATCAGTTTTGGGCCTCATGTGTTGAGGTAGTTCCTTAGAGATCCTAAGTTGGAAAAAGGAAACTTGGAGTAGATTCTTTCCAAGATGGACTCAAGAATGACTAAGAAACCTTATGTGTAAAGGCTAAGCCTCATGTGCTGATGAATGTACCTTGATATGTCAAAGTGATGATGTTGTATGGTCTTTTTGGAGAAGAGTAAGGACTTGTGTGTCAAGTCGAATCCTCATGTGCTGAGGTGCTACATCATGTGTTGAGGTAATTATTTTCATGTCGAAGCATGAATAATGTTTGATGTAATACTAACCATGGTCACTCGATATGGATGATGTATTAAGTCTCCTTCATATACTAGCCACCTCTAGCGTGATTTGCTTTAGCATGTGGCCACTCGGAATGATAGTAAAACAATATGGTCACATTATTGGGAAATATCGTTAGTATAATTGGTTTGATAGAGAAATTAAAGTTGGCACATGTGGACCATGCAGATAAGATAAGATAAAGATAAAGATAAAGATAAGTTGAATTGAGATTAATAGAGAGAATTCTAAATTGCTCATGATAAATAATTCAATGAATTAATAAGAACTTGAATTGTTAAACTCCAAGTGATATTAACAAGGAATACTTCAATTAATTAAGGAGAACTCTAATTAATCACTTCAGAGATGTAATCAAGAATGATTTCAATTAGGATAGTTAACTAAGTGTTAATAAAGAAAATTTGGTTAGCTAAAAGTGTTTGCATGATGACACTTTAGTTAAACTAAAAGATAACACTTAAGTTGTGACACTTAAGTTGCGACACTTAAGTTACGATACTTGATTTATGACACTTGCATGATGAAACTTGATTTAGAATCCTAACTAAGTGGTCTAGCATCTAGAGTTAGAAGGTGAGTTCATCCTAAAGTCAAAAGAGAAAAGATATATGCTAATAATGAAAAGCTATTGCATAATTGTAATGCGGGATTGATGAGATCAAGGTGCAAATCTATTCTCCCATGCAAGCATTCACTATCTTGTGTATGAGACCACTTTCTCCCATTCAAGAATTTACTATTCTCTACATGAGACCAAAAGCAGCAAGTTAAATTATGTGCATGGCATATAGTTAAATCAATCAATGTTTCTCTCTTTCTTAGTGATCACATATGGGGTGTTTAGATTTATCTCTTATCTTTTAGGTGAGGTGTCAAGTGTAATCTGCAATTGTAAAATCCATTCTCTTCTATTTCTTATTGTGCTAAGGAGATTTGTTGGATTTTCTACCTCATTGTTTTGAGGGTTTTCCTAGGTTACATAATGTGTTCTATGTGATTGTTTATACGCAAGCTTGTTCATTGATTGTCAAGTACTACATTATTTCTACATTTAAAGATAAATGATCAAAGTTCAACAAAA
>LPNX010788630.1:930579-1006017 GCA_001517045.1 Pseudotsuga menziesii | reverse complement strand
ATATATATAATATATTATAATTATAATTATAATTATTCACTACATAATTATGTTAATAAATATATACCTTTTCTTAATTTCCATCTCTCATTGTGCCGATAGGTTCTTTCTACATCCCAAAGTGGATGAGATGTGTCACGTTTGTCATATTGATGTGGCACATGTCTACTCAAAAAACTAAACATATAAAAAATTCTAAAACGAAACACATGTCGACTCAAATTTAAATTGGCTAGATTGTAAAATACATTTATATAAATATACATCGAATTGTTAAATATCAAGATACATGTTTTTTTTCGAGGAAAAAATATATATCAAATTTCAATTTCCATTCATGCATCCTCGCATTTAAAAAAAAATATTTTCATAAATAGTTACAAGACAAGTAAATATTTGTGTATTTGTTAGTATTTCCTTGATTTGGTCAACAAAAGTGACATATATTCATGGCGGAATCATTAAATATGGATTAAGAAAATCTATTTTACTTCATAATCAATGAATGAATGCAACTTTTGCCTATTTGTAGGATTTATAGTTGGCACATGATGATTCTGATAGAGAATATATTGATTATGTATTATTAAGTTAATCATAGAACAATAAGTTAGATATTAGTTTTATCATAATTAAAAAATAATCATAATTTGGTAAATTGCAAGTATTTACTTCATAATTAGTTAATGAATGCAACTTTTGAATATTTGCACGATGTGTGCGCTATAGTGTACACCATGACATAGTTGGCAAATTTAGACAATTATATTGGGTAAATAACTATTTTACTTCATTATTAATTAATTGATGCAGTTTTTGCATATTTGTACGATTTATGTATTAACATTTACAACATGATTCCAAATTGGAGCAGTTGGTGCCTAGACAATTATAATGTAGGCAAACCTTTCCTCAAATTTAGGACCCTCAAATGGCTTTGCACCTGAAGGGATTTGATCTCTCGCATTGCTTCATGGAGCCAAAGTTAAGATGGATCTATGCTGGTATATATACATGTGGTGTTTTCTTCATTATATACACTAATTTTTATTTTCCTCTTAGGTAAAAATTTAGATAATTTATTATCTAATAATAATTATAATAATTGAACATAACATTAATGCTTTAATTTTGATGAATGAGAAATACAATTTATAATTTAAAATAGTTGATTTTTCTTCTTTTAAATGGAATTAACAAAGTGAAATTGTTATTGGAGTGACTTAGTAATGGCTATTTTAATTCAAATTAATAAAAAAACATAATATACCTATTCTCTTAGTGATAGTTTTGATAATGACAATGTTAACGGCGATGATGATAATGATGACAATGATGATGAGATTTGGTTTATTGTCCACCTTAAGAAAGCTAAGTAATTACTTGGTAAGGTTTATAATTAATTTTTGTTTTAAATTTAAGAGAATATTTACTAAGATTAAAGAAAGGTCAATGCTATAAAAAAATGTGCATAAGACAATCTAAAATAAAGTGTTTTTTTTAGTCCATTGGATGTAGCTTGGGTGAATGGGACAAATGTTACCCTCCTCACCCAGGTTCAAATTTCCTTGTGACATGATGCTCTTGTTGTTGGGAAACCTTTTTTCTGACATTATTCGACCTTCACACTTTCTTCACGGAAACTAGTGGGGGGGATTCCTTGGACATAGTAAGCACCTATCTTTGCAGTCGTGAACTACATAAAAAAAAATTATATTCATCTCTAACTCTCTTACTTTCACAAAGATGAAAATTTGTTTCGACCAACAACATTTTTAAGCTTCCCAATATCTTATTTCACTATAGAGATCATAAACGTTGATTACTATTTTAGCATCTTGGTTTTCTTCCTTATGCTAGTTAAAAGAAAAATATACTTTTGTGCTTATAGATTAGGGTTGGTAACCTGTGTATAGTATCATAGTTTTGTCTCATTCTCACACTCTTTATCACATCACAAATTATCACTAAATTTAGATGTACTAATAGTTTTAACTTTATCATTATTCTATAGAGTTACCTCTTCCTTGATTCCCCAATGATTTAGCCAAGAGTTAGCACATTTATGCCAAACTCACTTGAGATGCAAATGGATTTGACTAGATTTTGAAGAAATCTTATGAAGCCTATCATCTTCCATGTTGTGTATATTTCCCATATAAATTAGGTACATTGTAATGGCCATGCTCTTAGTAGGGGATATCATTGCTTATATGACAATATGATAGGGTGTATTTCCTCTAATTTTGAGATTATATTTATAAAATAATTTAGGATTTTCTTTATATTTCTTCTTATTTCTATAGATTTTCCACAACCTCAAACTTCACAACCATATATGAGAATAGGAGTGATGAGAATCTCAAAGATGAGCATATTTTTATCCAAAATCCAAAGGTATGTTAATAATTACAACTATTTTCAAGTCCATAAAAATATTTTATCCCTCCATTCATCGTTTTCTCAATGCTATAGTTCAAGTGAATCTTTAGAAGGAAATTAATGTAAGTGACATTCTCCAAGGTGTTGTTGTCATACAAAAAAATTAGATTAAGTGATCATTATGGATTTTATTATCATATAGGCTTTGTTTTGTTAGTGTTATTAGTTATAGCCATCCTAGAGAAAAAATACTTGAGAATTTTTAGTTGCTTTTCAGGATCATGAGGACTCCTCACCATAAGAAAAATATCATTAGTGTAAATAATATTGATGATTACTATACCTACTAAAGTTGAGTAGAGAAAATTGGCTCCTTCCAAGAAACCCTAAATTGTCTGTGTGTGTACCAAAAAGGATAAGTGACAATGGACAACCTTGATTGAATCCTATATTAAAACTAGTTTCTTCTAACTGACCCTTAGTGTTCCTAAATCTAGAAATAATATTCTTGTACAAACTTATCGCAAGAACTCTCAACTTGAAAGGAACTTTTAACTCTCCTAATATAATCCAAAGGTTAGTTCTAGGCACCATCTCAAATGCTTTTATAAAGTTACTGAAGCAATCCAAAAGATTGGTTTATTATGGAAGCACTTCTCTACAATGATCTTAATAGTAACAAGGTGTTACACAATTTAATGATACCTCCAAACATTTATAACCATATGATGATCTTCTTTTCGAAAATAATTTCATAAAACTTGTTTAAAATATGGATAATCATATTGGTATTATAATCAGAAAGAGTAGTGTCTTTGTCTCTATTTTCGAAGATAAAAACAATGAGATTTTAACTGAAAGGTTAAAGGAAATTGTTCTTTATTACTACTAAGTTAAAGATCTTGTGAATGTGAAGGATGAAAATAGGCCCTTAAGTTATGACTTCAACTTTTATGTTATGTAAAAAGAATTCCACAAAATTAAAACCATTGAGAATGTGCACTATGAAGACAAAAACCGTGAAAATCTGAAATTATACATTATTATGAATGTGAAAAAGAATTCATTATAAATCCTATGTTGTATAGTAATTTATGCGATGGGTATCATCTTCTTACCCACATCCAATTCGATTTTATAAGCGACATATTGAACTTCTAAAATTCAATTTTATGAGCAACATATTCAACTTATAAATGAAATATGTTATATACTAAAAAAGATATAGACAAATTTTAAGGAAAAATGGCCAATCGTAGTAAAACATTAAGATATCAATGCACATATCCCAAAAGTACGTATATACAAACTATTGATATATGTGGGTGGGAGAACTTAGTTTTGATTGTTTTTTGTAAATTGGTTTAAAATATAAAATATTTAATTCAACATAATATGAACAAACCTATTAGCTTTTTCATATATTATAATTATTATTTTTGAACAATTTTATTTATATGATATTAATATTTAATTTGTTTAATGTTTAAAGAAGATTTTCATATTAATATTTAATTTATTTTAATACTTTTTTATGGTTTAAACAAGATTTTAAAATTATTATAATTTTAATGGGTTAATAGTTAAGAAAATTATGATTCTTGAAAATAAGATTTAATGTAGATATATATAGAACATTTTAAAAGTGGTATTTTTTTAGTATCACAAATATAATTAATTATTTTATTTTATAAGCAAATTTTTTTAAGGTGTTACAATGTTTTTTTTAAATTAATAATAAACAAAATGCTTTTAAAATTTTTTGTAATTTATTTTAATTTATTTTATTGTATTATAGCTTATTTTTAAATATAAATATAATAATGTTTTTAATGACATCAATATTTTTTATATTGATAATGTTATTGTCTTTTTTTCTCAATAAAAGAAGGAAAATAAAAATCTTCAAACCATCTTTTTAATAAAGAAATTTTATTAAAATTTGAAACAAATAATTTAATATTTACAACAATGAACATGAATAAAACATTTAGAAGTCAAAAGAGAAGGACACAACAAAGTCATTTAACATATATTTTAGGCCATATTCTAAAATTTTGACAATTTCCATCATAATTCAACAATTTTCCGGAAGGATTTTAAAAAAATATGAAAGAAATTTTGGAAATCGTTGTTACACCCGTCAAACTTGGAAAACTTGTTGTCCGATATAAATTGTCGAGTCTTTAAACAAATTCTATATTTTAGTAAAAAGAATATCATTCTCCTTATGACTCACAAAACACATTATTTAACATAAACTCGTATTTTCTTCACAAGAAAGGAATTGGATTTCTCTTATTTCATTTCTAGTTAGTTATATGATGGACCATAGCATGGATTGCAAATTAGAGGAATAGCCACATTATTATATAGATCAAAGGAGCAGGGTCTCAACGTAAGTGAACGAATTTTATTTTCATTTTTTTCAAGAATGATAAAATTTATCATAACTAGAATTCAACTTGTTAATGAAAAAAAAAATAATGACTACTATATACAAATGCCAAATGAATAATCAAAATTATTCAAGGGAAACCATGACAGCTTAAATCACTCATTGGTAGTCCATAGAGGAAGGCTTCAGCTCTCAATCTCGGGCCATTAACATTTTTTCTTTATGAGGAAAAAAAACCGTTAGCCTATCAAAATCACTTTTAGGTATTACTCCATAGCTGTTGGAACACTCAATAAAGATAAGTGTGAATGCCCATTTTTCATTTAGATGATACACATATAAATACAACAAACATGAAACATGGTTTCATCTTTCGATTTGTCCTTTAGACTCATTATGACTCTTCCTATTCACATGAAAATGTGATTAGTAAATACAATAGACCTTTTACCATAACCCTAAAGGATTAGTTTTCCAACATCCCCCCTTGGAATACAAAGTTTTTCTTTGAGTCCAAGAAACTTTCTAAAAGAGAGATAAAATTTGGAAGTGGTTAGCTACCCAAAACTAAACATTTCCTACTTCACAATTTGACTATGTAACAAGTAAGTTAGCAAAAGCTAATGTATTTTACTACATGTTCAAGTGCTCTTTGAATTTATTCTTTTGGATTACCACAAACCAAGTGGTGGTTTTAGGATGGCCTCAAACCAAGTAAATGGTCGTTGAAGATGACCAACCTAGTTAGCAAAATATTATATCTTTAACTGAATGGGTGGTTTTGGATGACCACAAACCAATAATGAATGGTAGATGGTGGTTTAAGATTACCACAAACTTGGTTAGTAGAAATTGATGTATTATACTAAATGGGGGGTTTTGGATGATGGCAACCCAAAGGTCGATAGTGGTTCAGGATGACCATAAACTTGGTTAGAAGAAGTTGGTGTCTTCTATTGAATGAGTGGAGTTGGATTACCACAAACCAAGTGGTGGTTTTAAGATGACCATAACATTAGTAGAAGGTGGTTTAACATGACTATAAACCTAGTTAGTTGAAGTTTATGTCTTCTACCATATGGGTGGATTTGGAAGACTGGAAAATTTCTTAGAAAAGAATGATATATTGTACTAAATGGGTGGCTTTGGATGGAAACAAAAAAAAAAGGTAGATGGTGGTTTAGGATGACCATAAACTCGGTTAGAAAAAGACCTCGATGTCTTCTACTAAATGGTGGTTTTGGATGACCACAAACCAAGTGATGTTTTTTGGATGACCACGAACCAAGTAGATGCTCTGGAACAAGGATTTATATCTATCTCTTCTCTACGTCTTTAGCACTCGTAGTGGTTCTATCTTGAAGCTATGGTTTTTGGTTCTAGTTCTGGTTTTGGTTTAGGATCGCTTGTTTCCCCGTTGCATGAGTATTCGCAGTGACATAGTATATCTTATTCATAAGGCTTCAAAACTTGAAGACTTATTGTTAATCCATGATGTTCCTCCCAATTAGGTACAAGGTGAAAACATGGGAAATTTCTATACAATATGAATGTGCCTATAGGTAAAGGAAACAATTAAAACCCAAACACAATATTCATTTTATCAAGTCGCACATTAAAATCACATGAATAAGGGCATGGACCAAGTAATTCTAATGGTATATCATCACAAAGTTTATGATAAATAAGAGAGACCATCTCAACTTCAAATACAATTGGTCCATTTTCTTTAGAGCAATCTATTCATATAATGTAAACGACAACCTCCAATATTTTGTTTTGACAATGATGATAACAACATCCATTTCCTTAAGTTAAAGTCCCTTGTATAAATCCATTTTCAGCCATTTTGAAATAATGATGATGTTGTACACCTTGAATCATGTCCACATTTATCCCAACATATGGTTAGGTGATTGTGGAATTTTTTTGTATGTACATGAACCATATTAATGTGCTACAACGTCTGTGCAATAATCTACTAAATAAGATTGTCCACCTTTGTTAGGGTGTGTAGAGAAGCAAGAGCATCAATAAAAAGTATTGCTTTTGAAGCACAATCTACAACTCCAAATGTGGGTTCAATGTCTCGGCCATCTCCATCATGACCAAGTGCCCCCTACATGATAAAGATGGCATGAACCCAAGCATTTCCGATGATACCTGTTATCACCAACCTTGTAGTTGCCTGTGTGAGGTGGATCTAGGATGGATGGTAAAGGGGCAAGCAACTAAGGAGGTGGAACCAAGACTTCCTAGACTCCCAAATGGATGGTTGTCATGCCAACCAAGGAATCCTTCACTTTATGTTATCTAAGTCCAAGACAACAACGGGGGAGACCAAGATCTACTCCCAATAGGAGAGATCAGACCTAGACACCAGAACAGATCAAATGTGGATTTGAGGTACGTAAGGTGTAAGGAAAATGGAAACCTTATCTTTAGGGTTTAGGTACTAGCAAATGATGGAGATGACCACTATCTTGGGAAAATTAACTGTGACAGGGTGAGCAAGGACATAGTTGGGACTGTCTAGTACCAAGGAGACAGACTCAGTGAAAGATTGGTAACTTGAGTTATCAATGAATGTTGGCAAAGAAAATGGGAGTAACGTCAATTTAGGGCTAGCGCTAGAGATATGATATCAATGCCTCTCGTTCATTAGGAAATGGATTCAGTATCAGTACAATGTTTCAGTGAACCCACCTGGGATATACCTAGATCTATCGATCCAGAAAAGGATTTGGCCCGGAAGATTCAGGTTACAGGAAAATCAGCAAAAGGAGGGCTAGTGCTAGGGTTTGAAGAGGAAGATTTGCAGATCTAGAGCCACTAGGAGACTATCAGCTCAACGTTGGAGGAGAAATGATATCAGGATGGCCTGATCTATAAACCCAAGTCAGAAAATTGCAGAAAAAATCAGATCTGGAAAAGTCAAAATCTGATGAGGGGGGCTAGGAGGCTGAGAGTCATTTTTTCAGATCTAGGGAAACCTAGAAGGAACTAGCTCAACATTGGGGGTGTTCTGGAGTGCTCAAGCCTTGATCTATCAGCCTAGCTTGTCAGATTTCAGAAAAAATAAACTATGAAAAACTCTAGTTTTCAGTGAAGGCGCTAGGGCTATTTTCAGTCTAAAACTCATATCTAGGTTAAACTGCCATTAATATGGATAGTGTTGAGGGTGATTTGGACTCTGTGGGACCCAATCTATCAGTCTATGAAGTCAGAAATCATAAAAAGTCAGAACCCTAGCAAGTCAAATTTTCAGTGGGGGCGTTATGTAGTTTTCAAGCTAAAAAACAGATCTAGGTCAAACCAGCAGGAATTTGACCAGCGTTGCAGTAGATTTTAGTGAAGGGGAGGCCCGATATATGAAACCTAGCAGTTTTTTTTCCAAATATCGGACGGTTCCCAAATTTAGTATTTTTTAAGGGTTTTTTAGTATTTTAAGTGTTTTCAGAAAGATGGAAGGAAAAGCAGGTACAATGGATTCAGATCTGTTAAAGAGAAGAGACTTACTTGTTGGATTGTACCTGTAAATGATTGTAGAAGTATTAACAGTGATGATCCTTTCTATCCTGATCAATTCTGGAAGATCCAAGTGATTTCTATGACAGATGTTAGCCCCAAGCCACCAATGCGTCCCCTACCCTGCATGAGAAAATGTCAGCAATATCAAATTTGCTAAGACAAGATAAAGAAACCAAATGCTACAGGTAATTAAAACAAAGTAATCATATATCACAATGAAACTAATGAAAACCCCCTGATTCAAGACAAAGAAAACTGAACGAGTTGAGGTCCCCCTGCAAAAACGCTCCAGCCAAAATGCCCTCCTATAGACAAGACAATGATAGCAAAAAAAATATAGATCTCACATGAATTTCCACAATTCTAGGAAGCAGAAGACTATCCAATCACCATTTGAGAACATCAAATGCAAAGCAAATCCAGAAAATATCCACAGAAAAATCTTTCTATTATTCAGATCCAAGAGCCAAAGACCCTTTACAAATGAGAAGCTCTCTCCTTTAAATAGAAATGAGAGAACCACAATCATAACCGAATCCTAACCACTTTCAAAAAAAGTGGCTAATATTAAAAGATAAAATATTCTAATCAAGGGTTGAGATGAGCTCAACATACAATACATGGATCATCATAACCATAAAGTACCAAAGTGGACTAAATCACCCATAAAAAGAGTACCCCACTCAACAGGAAATAATTGAAGCATGTGGTGGGTCCAAGGAGTGTTGGCTAACTCCCTCTAGGTGTCCCCATGGCACAATAAAATAATATAATATTTTAATTCTTTGACTTTGTGCCTCCTTGAGGAAATCGTGAGCCTCTCAAAAGCCCCAGAAAATAATATAAAAATTCCCAAAAATAACTGTGGGCCCAATCAGGCGCTGCAACTGTTGGAGAAGGTGTGGAGGACATCACTCTCATCATTATGACTCATCCCATGTCATTTCCTTTCCTCAATAGCCCAAATCGATTTCTTCAATAGCCATTTAATCATTTTTTAATCTGCCTCAGGAAATGTGAACCTGCCAAAACAACCTCCTAGGGTTCATGCATTGTCAAACTGAGCCCACCAGGATCTCTGGGATTGGGGTACTATGGTACAAACAAGTGGTTGCACCGCCTATGCCCATACAATGCCCTAGGAGATCGAACTAAAACATCTCCCTACTCAGACATATCAACCTATGAAGAAAAACTGCATCAAAAAGGCAGGATGAGCCTGATCATATCTGAAAGTGCCCGGAATTGGAAATAAACTGTCTCATTCGACTCAGAGAGTCCAAATCCATCTAAGGTGTATACTCATACCCCTCACAGGTCTCTATATAATCATCAATCATATCCAATAAACAATATAACCATCTGTAACTGATCAGACACCAATCATAACTCAGACTCACATCCATCTGCTGTAAGTGTTAAAAGGATAAGACATGCTCTACAACTCATTCAAGCAACAATCACAACAAGTAGTAGTCATTTCACTGGCGGTACATCAACAAATACATATATAAGGATTTATTTTATATTGCTCAGACTAGACTTTCAGGACTATACTCATTTCATAGTTGTAGCCAATTTGCTAGTGAAGGGTGAAGGATGAAATTGACAAGGCTAAGGAAAAGGATGAATTCCTACTTAACATCATGACACTTTGGATATGGAATGGGAATACTTACTATAACCAATGTCGAACAAACAACAACACAAGGAATGACAATGCCTCACAAATGGGTGAGTTGTTTAGAGAGTGCTTATTCAACTTAGGAATCATGTCTACATCAAGCTTGATCCAGGTTCATCAGGACCATCAATTTTATTCCATGGCCTTTTGGCCTATATGACCCTTTTGGGACTTCATCAGTGCTTAAAATCATATCTAATCGCAGCTTTCATCTGGGACATATTTATATTTATAAGGTCAGCAATATTTAGATATACCATATTTTTAACCATTTCTTTTTGTACCTTTTCTAATACTCTTGAAGGGGTATTTTAGCATTTCATTTCTCTTTCCCTTTTTCACATATGTTAAGAAACACAGTTTTAGCATTTTCATTTTCTATGGACGCATATATAATATTTCCAATGCAAGTAGTACATGAGCTTTCAGTTTTAGCCAACAACATCTCAAGTGACCAGGGGGAGTTTTGCAGAGTGCCAAACATCGGGACAACTGACCAGAATGATTTAGGCATACAATCCAACTCACCAAAGGTAGGTTCTATCACCAACTCAGAGTCGAGACACAATATAAACAAGGAGGCTTGTCCAACAAAGGTTCTAACGGGGGAAAAGGTCCTCCATGCCATAAGTCAAGAAGTCAGTCGGGTTGAAAACTAAACTGGAAGGTAATGAATGGGTGGAGATAATGAATGATGAAGCCAACACTAGCAAGCCAAATCAATGGTGGTAATGACTACCTCTATTCTCCCTAAGTAGGGTAAAACCAATGAGTATAGATCAAGAACTTCCAATTCTAACTAGGGACATCAATACATAATATAAAATACATCCAATTCCATATAATTATGACCGCCAGATCATGACGCCACATGTTAATACATGTCACAAAAATGAGTATAAGAGCAATTATAACCATAACATAATATAAAAAGTTGAGTCATAATCATGCAATATAATCCATTTGAAACATCATCTGTCTAATGAGAACGCACTGATATAAAACTGGGCATCAATAACTGCTCTATAATGACTAAATGGCTACATCGGTCCTCAATTCTGAGTGTCCTGAGACTCATTCTTGACTTGGGAGAGAACAATAGTCCACTAATACAATAATGATCCATCAAAACTGCTCATCTCAGCATCTCATATGTAAGAGATCTAGCTGAAAAATGTACTTTGTCTGAAAAATAGAATATGGTATCCTGGCTACTATATATGTGATAACAATACCCAAAACATGTTAGATGATAATAGAAAATTGTTAGACACCCTCGAAGGTTCAATTCTTGGGACAATTTGTAATAGCTTTGGGAAAATTGACATAATGAGAGGTGGAGTGGTGGAGGGTGTAAGTAATAAAAGTGGTTAATAATATTCCTAACATGTTGCATGAACACCTTATTTTGATATCTCTCTTGGAATACTTCATAAAAATAAGCGTGAATGCCTATTTTTTATTTAATTGACACATATATTAATACAACAAATATGATTATTGGTTTTATTTTCCAAGTCATCTCTTAGAATCCTAATAACTCTTCCTATTCACATTTAGAAAATACAAAAAGGTGCTTTATCATAACTTTAAAATACTAGGTTTCCAACTGACCATAATTGATTCCTTCGATTCTCTTTAGAATTATTTGTCCTCGACAGTGGACAATATAGTTTTCGCCTAGGCCCTATTAATCTGGGTCTATAGCCTATCATAGGTTATACGTATGTTTTTTTATATAGTATGAGTTGAGGAAAAAATATGTATTTATAAAATACAACAATATAACATAGGTGTGTAAATTTGGTATTGGCTTGCAGGACCTAACACCATCCTCGTTTTTTGGTGCCTAGTGTTGGCTCAACCCTCAACCAACAAAAACTAGTTGACAGGGGTCCCCTCTGTCGACACTCGAATCACCATAATCTCCCTGAGCATCGGGCCAAATGGGTTTTACCCCATCCAGCAACACCCACAGAGCGGATGAGGTCTGACTCAAGATGTTCAAGGGAGGGCTGACGAAACCAAGTTTCTACTATGCAAAAGAGGGTCAGGGGCATCGACAATTCATCAGTTCACTAACCAGATCAGATCAAATCCTTTAGTAAAACCATTCATCATTGCACATCATTCATTCATAACTAGAATAGATCTACCAGTGCAAGAGTAGATAAAGGTAACATCATTCATAAATAGTAAACATCGCATCATATAGCCATATTTCAGATTCACTTAGCATTCATCATTGATTTTGCAGGAACGGAAAGATAGGAAAAGATAAAATAGCAAAATAACTATTCATATCAACATCCGTCTTATGATATTACTTCTGCGCACTCACCCATAGATCAAAATAGATAACAATTCATCTCAGATGGATATTAATTTCTATCAATTCGTACATAATGGTCTCTATATTCTTGTCCCCTACACCGATATAACCTTATTTCTATATATAGGATTATTCCTTTACATTCATGGTCCACTTCTAACTAACTCCTAACTATTTTAACTAACTAATGACCAATATCCACAAAAAATGGTCAACAAGTACAAAACGTGACACAAAATAATCAAAAGTAGTCTATCTTCCGCCTATCATGCTATCTTCGTCTTGTGTGGTGTCTTCTATGCTTGTGCAGCATCTGCAATGCTTTCTAACTTACCCCAATGCCTTGCCAACAGGCCCCCAACAAAGTCTTGTGGCTCATCCTTGAGCCATGTCAAATGGGCTTGGTGTACTCAACAAACATAGATTTGCGGAAACTGTCGAACTATGTAATTTGTCGGGAATATGTCGAACTATGCAATTTGTTGGAACTGCCTTCTTTGTGGTCAATATATGTTGAATTAGGCATGCCTTCGACCACAAATACTAGTCGTTGGACTTCTTCAAGCTCACTGTTACTGTCTGGGTGGCTCCCTACTGGATGAAAATTATCTGCATGAATTTTGATCTTGCATGGCACCTTGGAAGTTATTCTTGCGTCCACACTTGTTGATGTAATTGTAACTTCGGAATGTATTCATCCGTATATCTTATGTATTGTACCTCAATGTTTATTCCGGGATGTGTCTGTAATGTAATTGAGTCATGTCATACTCCGATGTTTATTCTGGGAAGTTTCTATAATGTAAACAAGTCATGTCAAGTCATTGTGGGTAACCCTCCTATTGGTCAAGGGTTAAAGTCCCTGCAGTTGTGGGGACCTAGGGTTATTAGACTATCCTAGAGAAGTCCACCCTAGGTGAGTCATTGTAAGTTGGGGCAATAGTCCCCACTGTTGTGTTAAGGATAACCCTCCTTGTTGGTCGGAGGAGGAAAAGTCCCCACAAGTTGTGGGGCACTAGGGTTATTAGACACTCCTAGAGATGTCGGCTCTAGTAAGTAATTATTAAGTGAGTTTGAAATGTTGGAGTGGGTTTCAAGTGAATGAAATAATATAAATAGAGAGTGAGCCTCTCTATTTATCACACACACACTCACTCATTGGAGCGCATGAGTGAGAGGAGAAGTTGTTGGGACAAGAGAGAGACTACTGCTATTGGGAGATCATCTTTATGTTTCTCGGGTTTTACTTTTGGTGCTGATTCTATCTCTGAGGAAGTTGTGGGGTTTTCTACTTTATGGTTTCCCTGAGGAAAATTCTTTGTGTCTCTTGTCTCTTGTGTTTATTGTTGTGCATGTTATTCTCTGAGTTAAAGATCCTGAAATAATGCTAGCTTAGAATGATAAAAATCTAACATGGTATCAGAGCTATCCTGAGAAGAAGACATTGTGTAGCTGCAAAAGATACGGATTCTTACTTTTTGGGTCTCTCTCCACAATCCATCAGCAAAATTATGCTAGGCTGACTTTACATTGAAGGGTGCATCTTTCTGACGAAGCGGAATTTGATTCCGAGCATTTTTTGTTTTTGGTGCGGGAAATTAGGGCTTCTTACAAAAGAGCAATTTTTGAGTAAGTCTAGAATAATATTTATCTCTTCATCAAAATCGAATTTTAGAGACCTGGGTCAAGTTTTTTTCTTGGGTGAAACTCTGGGAAAGTCAAACCCTAGTTTGATCCCGAGATGGAAAAACCCCAAATACTAAAAATGATAAGTTTTTGTACATTCACTATATCTTGGGATTGGCGAAGGATTAGGAGCTGAAAATTGCAGAGGTTGAATATAAAATCTCTATGTACATTTTTTCCAAAATGTAGCCTTCGATTCACTATATTCGGGGATATATGATCCCTCCAATTTAGGGTTCCATCCTCTTCCAGAATTCATCCCTAAACAGGACACCTAGGGATAATTGCTATATATTGGGATAAAAAGGTCCAAATGAAATTTTTGAAGCTGTTATAGAAAGGGCACAGACCGTAATATTTTTGGTCCAAGTTTCAGACTCACAATATGAACCAGTGACACGTGCTAGTCCATACAACTTCATTGTACTGAACATTCCTGTAACAGGTCACCTTGGGAAAATGTTCATAAGTACCAACTGGTGAAACCAATTCTGATGAAAACTATGGTGTTACAATAGGGTCATGCAAGGATACCTTAGTGTGAAGTTTTAGACATAGAGGATTTGTAATTTCGAATATATCACAGAAACAGTAACATGCATTTCTGTAGAAGAAATTGGAAAACTAGGGCTTCTTGTTCTGGGAGCTTCCCTCCACTATTTTCAGAAAAGGAGTACATTGGAAAACTCAACTTGAAGAGCTATATATTTCTATCCAATCAGATCTGAAATATTCTAATTTTTTAAAATTAGGGTTTCTCTGACAAACCCTAGATCAGCTAGCTCTTGAACCAGGATGGACACCTCAAATTGGTAAGATCTAATATTTTGATATTTGCATTTGAGGTTCTCATTTCAAAGTGATCTATCACATCAGCTTGATGATAAGATTGGTGAAGTTAACAAATTCCAAGCATTGAAGTATTTGATCTCTTTGAAGAAAATGAATTGGACACCTACATGAGTAGAGAGGTTCTAGTTCCAGAGGGAGATGAGGCTAAAAGCCTTACTCCAGAAGAACTTGGTCAAGACCAAGAAGATCATTGTTGATTCAATCAGGGATCACATTGTACCACAAGTGTCTTCCCTAAAGACACCGAAGGTGTTTGATTCCTTGACCAAGCTATTTGAAGGGAAGAAAATAAATCAGAATATGACTTTGAGAAAACAATTGAAGAATGTGATGATCCAGAATGCAGAGACCATATAGTCATACTTTACGAGGGTCTCTCAAATTAGAGAACAACTTGAAGTGGTAGAAGAAGAAGTGGAGAATGCAGAAGTGGTGATAACCACCTCGAATGGCCTCCCAGGATCATGGGATTCATTCATTCGAAGAATGTGTGCTAGAAGAAAGTGATTACTTTCAGTAGAATCTGGGAAGAGCACACACAAGAAGAAGCTCAACTAATAATAAGAGAAAAGAAGATGGGAGCAACTGAAGATCAAGATCTCACCATCCAAAGAAGATCCCACAAGCGATGAGGAATATGAAGAACTCAACTCTTGAAGAACCTCTTATCCACCTTAGCATTTGGATAAGAAACGATGCTATTATGAATAAAGAAGACGATGAAGATGAAGGCTCAAGAAAGAGTCTACCCATGAAACAAATAAAGATAAGTATTCAATTGTCATTTTCATGATATTGTTTTGTTATGCATTTGTTTATATTCAGTTGATGTATTATGCATGATAGAATTTTTGCATTAATGACAGTATACTGCTAATATGCATGTGATGGGTAAGTATCTCATGGTGCTATACAACTCTCCATTGCTACTTATCTAGAATGAAACCTCTTTTCTGACATATTGCATTAGTGCACAATCTCAATGTTGTCCTGGTAGAGATGGAAGGAATCTAGAAAAGTTTATGTGAGATATGGATGAATTTTGTATTGGCTAAAGTAGTTGCATGATCATATATTTATGCATAAGAACTTTCTAGTATGAATATTCCTTATGAAATGTTTCTAACCATACAAATTCATTTTACTTGTAGGAAAGATTGCATACATAATTGCCTACAAGAAAAGAAGAATCAGACTTGTTCCGAGGAACAAGTAACAACAATTCAAGATGAAAAATAATATGACGAATGCAGCGACATCATTGATACAGAACCTTCCGAGAAGAAAGGGAAGACCAATTCAAGAAGAATGATGTCTAGAATGCAGTATCGATACATGAAGGAAAGTTCATAGTTCCATCATGTAGTAGATGGAACATCGTGGGATACAAGGCAAGATTCGTAGCACGAGGCTTCTCACGAAAAGAGGGCATAGACTATGAAGAGACATTTGCAGCCAATGGGAGTTGAGACACATGATAGGTAGAATCATGTGTGAAAATGAAAGAAGGCCTTGTACGAGTTCAGAAGACACCCATGGGATAACACATACATGAGGAGCTTGATGAATATCCGAACCTTTGCTACAAGGTCGATAGAGGATGACAAGCTCACAGATGGGTGTGAGAAGAACGCTTTCAAAGATAGAGTATCTTGGTATCCAATGACCCTAGATGGATAAATAGAATATTAGTAGTAGAGGAAGCTACTTGTCACTCCGGTACAGAATATTTCAGTGCATAGAGTGCGAAAGACAGAGGGAGTATGATGCTTAAGAGGGAGTGACTGCAGAAGATCCTAAGGTTTGACATGGTATGACAGGATGGATAGATTACTGATGACTCTAGGATTTACTGAGAGTAAAGTGGATTCCAACCTTTTATTCAAGGTTGAAGGCGGAAGACCAGTGATGCTCCTGTTATGTGTCGATGCACTATTTTCTAGGCATGGAGGTGTGGAAAAGGGAAGTATGCAGTAGAGATCCTGAAGAGGTTCAGGATGATGGACTACAAGGCCATGACCACACCTCTGGCATCAAACATGAAGCTATTGAGTGATGCTTCATTAGAGACGGTTGATGCTACAATGTATCGTCAGATGATTGGGTCCTTGATGTACCTAATGAACATGAGACCAGATATTTGCTTTGCTGTGAACACCTTGAGCCAGTTCTTGACAAATCCAAGACATGTTCACTTGATTGCTGCAAACCATATTCTGAGGTACTTGAGGGGTACAATTGATTATGGGATCAAGTATGAGGTGAATCAAAAGATTAACCTAGAGGGTTATGTTGATTCAGATTGGGAAGGAAGTGCCATCGATAGGAAGAGCACTTCAGGGTGTTGCTTCAGTATGGGATCATGTGTGATATCTTGGTTTAGCAGGAAGCAATCATGTGTGGCACTGAGTACAGCTGAAGCAGAGTATGTCGCAGCTTGTTCAGCTAGTTGTGAGGCAGTATGGTCGAGGAAGCTACCGTCTTATTTATTTGATCTCCAGATGGATGCTACTTGTATACATTGTGACAACTAGAGTTGAATGAAGTTGTCATAGAATCTAGTGTTCCATGACAAGTTGAAGCATATCGAGATCAAGTATCACTATATCATGGATATGGTGCAGAGGGGAGCAGTGAAGCTCCAATATGTTGCGACAGAGGAACAGATAGCTGATGTGTTGAAAAAGCCATTGGCTAGGGTGAAGTTTGAGTACTTCAGGGAGAAGCTTGGTGTTCTCCAGATCGAGGTTTCCTCCAAAAGGAAATGATGACACCTAGAGCCATTCTGACATGGTGAGAGGATTGGTTCCTTCCATGGTTAGATGTAAGGGTTGAGCCATTCTGTCATGGTGAGAGGATTAGTTCCTTCCATGTCAGATATGAGTGCTGAGCCATTTTGATGTGACTGTATGATTGGTTCCTACATGATCATAAGTAAGCACTGAATGCCATTATTGGAATGGAGGCACCTGGTCAGTTACCAGGTAGCTCAGTTTGGGACTAGGGGCCATTCTGATATGACTATAGGATTGGTTCCTACATGATTAGATGTGAGTGCAAGCCCTTCTGAAATGCATGCTGGATTGGTTCCTTGCATGTGTAGATGTAAGTGTAGAGCCCTTTCGAACATGTATGTTGGATTGGTTCCTTGCATGTGTCGAATGTAAGTGCAAATCCTTTTCTAACATGTATGTTGGATTGGTTCCTCGCATGTGTCGAATGTAAGTGCAGATCCTTTTTGAGCATGTATGTTGGATTGGTTCCTCGCATGTGTCGAATGTAAGTGCAGAGCCTTTCTGACATGAATGCTAGATTGGTTCCTCTCATGGTCAGATGTGAGTGCTAGGCCTTTCTGACAGGGTTGTGGGATTGGTTCCCACATGGTCATATGTGAGTGTTGGGCGTTCCTTTCTGATATGATTATAGGATTGGTTACTACATGATCATATATAAGTGCTCGGTGGGCCATTCTGACTTAGGGTCAGATATAAGCACTGAACAATACCTACATGGAGGCTAGGCCTACAACCATCATGAAAAATGGCTGGCTTTGTAGAACTTCCCGTGACAAGAAGAATCATGAGATAGCACCCCTGATGATCCAGTGATGATGATCCAGCAGAGATGATCCAAATCGAGGGATGATCCAGATCCAGAGATGATGCTCAAGAGATGATCCAGATCAAGGGATGATCCATATTTAGTGATGATGATCCAGATCGAGTGATGATCCAAATCCAGGTGAAGATGAATTGAAGATGAAGGTGACTTGAAGATAGAGATGACTTGAAGATGAAGATGACGAGAACTGAATGATGATCCAGATGATACAGAGAAGAAGACTTATGCTGATAAATTGTGTCGATAGAATACCTTCCTAGTTAAGAGGGAGTGTTGATGTAATTGTAACTTCAGAATGTATTCATCTATATATATTATGTATTGTACCCCGATGTTTATTCCGGGATGTGTCTGTAATTTAATTGAGTCATATCATACCTCGATGTTTATTCCAGGAAGTTTCTATAATGTAAATAAGTCATGTCAAGTCATTGTGGGTAACCCTCCTATTGGTAAAGGGTTAAATTCCCCGCGCTTGTGGGGCCCTAGGGTCATTAGACTATCCTGGAGAAGTCCACCCAGGTGATTCATTATAATTCGGGGCAATAGTCCCCATTGTTGTGTTAAGGATAACCCTCCTTATTGGTCGGAGGAGGAAAAGTCCCCACAAGTTGTGGGGAACTAGGGTTATTAGACACTCCTAGAGATGTCGACTCTAGTAAGTAATTATTAAGTGAGGCCGACATGTTAGAGTGGGTTTCAAGTGAATGAAAGAATATAAATATAGAGTGAGCCTCTCTATTTATCACACACATACTCACTCATTGGGGCGCATGAGTGAGAGGAGAAGTTGCTAGGACAAGAGAGAGACTACTGCTGTCGGGAGATCATCTTTATGTTTTTCAGTTTTTACTTTTGGTGCTGATTCTATCTCTGAGGAAGTTGTGGGGTTTTCTCCTTTATGGTTTCCCAGAGGAAAATTATTTGTGTCTCTTATCTCTTGTGTTTATTACTGTGCATGTTATTCTCTCAGTTAAAAATCCTAAGATAATGCTAGCTTATAATGATAAAAATCTAACAACACCTTGTCATTCCTCACATTCAGGCTAAGCCCGGGCCTCTTGAAGTCAATATCGTTCCCCATTCCTGCATACTTAGGCAAGTGGGGAAAGAAATCTGGCCCCTTCTAGATTCCTTGTGAGTTTGTTGGCCTGTGCCTCAGACCAAATGGGATAAATATAGCCAAGGATGACCTTTCCAGGCACTTTCGTCTTGGATGAGCTATCCCTCATACTTGCAAATTCTTCTTCAATTTTCGCTGATGGAGCATTCTCACTCAAAATATCCTCTGTATCCAGGGTGCGCTGCATATTAGCTCTAGTTTCCACTACTTTACAAAGTAGAGTTTCCTACCTCTACAACTTCAGACTGTGTAACTTCACCTCATGGTGTCCTCTCAATGACTGGCCATCTGCTTATAATACCATCCTCACTTTGGATATCATCATTATCATATCGTGTTCATCATTAGGGCTAAATCCTGCATTAATGAATCGATTACGTCATCGATTCTATCCACATCCCTCTTGGATCTACTATAATTAGACGTGATGTCAAAAAGTGTCATCGTTCATCAGTTGTAATGGTCATCATTGAGTACTGTCGCAACCTTACAGCTGTTGTGGCAGATCCTTCTAACTGCATTAATGACTCTTATTCTTGTGCAGCGCCTTCTGGTGCACCCTTCCTCTTTTTGTCTACCCTACCTCTACCTATATTTTTTTTTGGGTGCCCAGTACCTCATGCATTGCGTGGTTCTTCCCCCATTCGATAGGGCTTCAAGTGGCTTCCATTCACAAGCTTTGGCAACACTGCCCCGTCTAACTGCTATAATTAAATTGCACCCCTAGAGGCAATGGAATTAACAAGAGATGGACCTAACCAGTGCATCTGCAACTTACCTGGATGCTTCAATAACTTGCTGTCATAGAGAAACACTAAATCCCCTTGTTGAAACTATTTCTTTTTTATATGGCGATCATGCCATGCCTTCTGTCGATCCTTCTTGATGCGTTGATGGAATAAAGCAATAAAATGGTCTTCTTGAAGCTGTATTAACTGTGTTGGGCACTCTTCTAGCACTGCTTTATCATCCATGCCTTTCGCGGCTGCAATGTGTTGAATGGGGACGATGTATTCCATAGGCATGACTGCTTCTTTCCCATATACTAATTTGAACATTTTTTTCCTCGTCAATCTCTTGCAATTGGTGCGATACGCCCATAGCACAGCCATCATGGTTAACATTACATACCTTTGTAAGTGCATGCTCCAAGATTTTGTTGAAGGCTTCTATGGTCCCGTTTTCCAGTGGATGATATGGAGTAATTTTCTCGTGTTGTATTTGCAGTTCCTCCGTCAATGCTCGTACTGTGTGATTGATAAAATGGCTTCCTTGGTCACTCATCAATACTCTTGGACATCCAAACCGCGTCACAATGTTATCAAATAGAAATATTGTGGCTGTTGCAGTAGTGCAATCCACAACTAGGGTAGCCTCCTCCCATCTTGTTAGGTAGTCTGTTGTTATGATTATGTATTATGCACCCATTTTCTTCTCAAGGGGGTTGATTGGACCCACAAAGTATACAACCCACTTCTCAAAATGTTGCAGAGTCACCTACGATACTAGCAGCATCTCATCTCGTCGCGATGGTCTCCTTGTGCATTGGCATACATCACATCTTTGCACATAGTCTATTACATAGTTATGTAGGGTGGGCCACCATAACCCTACGTGAAGCACTTTTCTAGTAGTAGGGTGACCCTCGTAGTGTCCATCAACAATTCCTGCATACACTTCTTCCAAATTCTACTCCTTCTCATGTGGTAGGACACATCATCGCAATATTTCATCGGGTCCTATTTTATACAGGTGTCTAGCAATCAAATGGTAATCAGAATCTTTAACTACCAGTTGTTTCTTTTGACTTGTGGAAAGTTCGTCTAGGGCCACCCCAGTTTCCAAAAGCTAAAGTATAGGAGCATAGTGGTCATCAGCCATGTCGACCAGGAATAGTTGCGCATTGGGCAGTCCTTCTTCAATATTGGTAGGTTCTTCTCCTATCTTGATTCTGGACAACTGATCAAGGCCAGCATTCAAGTGACCCATCTTGATAATAATTTCAAAATAAAACTCCTGGAAGAGAAGTATCCAGCGACATATCTTCCCCCCTAACACAATCTTGTTGACCAGATACTTCAGTGCCGAATGGTCAGTAAACATCTTAAAGTGGCCTCCTAACAGGTAGTGCCAGAATTTCTATAGTGCATATATCATTGCTAGGCCCTCGTGCTTGATGGTCATATATTTCTTCTCTGCGAATGACAAATTCTGACTGACGAAAGCAATTGGGTGATCCAGATCTCCCTCTTCTGGCTGCACAAGCACTACGTCGAGCGCAATAGAAAATGCATCAACATGCACATGGAATTATTTGTTCCAGTATGGAAATACAAGTATTGGTGTTGGATCCATCTTGGACTTTAGTGTGTAAAATCTTTCTTTACACTCAGGACTCCAACTAAATACACCATCTTTTTTCAACAGTTTTTTCATGGGAGCAGTGATCGCAGCATAGCCTCTAATTTATTTGCGATAGTACCCAGTGTGTCCTAGCATTGCCTGAAGCATATTTACATTGGTCAGTGGTGGAAAACACAAGATGAGTGCTATCTTTGTAGGATCAACCAGTAATCCTTGCTTGCACACAATGTGGCCCAACAATATCCCAAATGGTGCACAAAAAATGCACTTTTTATAGTTCAGCGCGATCTGATGTTGTCGACACATTTCTAGCATTAGTCGAATGTTCACCAAATGATATTTGATTAGGCCGTACACTTTCCAATAATCCATGTATAATTGTAATAAATTCTGAATGAAATCTTTAAACGTTGCGACAACAAACTCGGGAAAATATTGCAGGCACATTCTTCAACCCAAATGGCATAACTGTATATTGGAAGTAGCCCCACTCTATAACAAATGTTTTCTTATGTCGATCTTCCTTCATGATTCTGATCTGGTGATAAATGGAAAAACCATTTGTAAAAGAATACATTTTCTAACCGCCTAATCCTTCAAGAACTTCATCTGTGAACGGGGTCGGAAACGGGTCATGCAAAAAGACATCATTTAGCTTTCATAAATCGACATAGATCCGAACTTCACCTGGTTTCTTATCTTGGACCACCATGGGACTGATCCATTCTGACTCTTCTACTGGCTCAATGATTATAGACTCTAACATCCGTTCGAGTTCAGCCTTGACTCTTTGTTTGTACTGTGGATTTAAGCGATACAGTCTCTGTCGCACCGGTTTTGCATATGGTTTTAGTGGGATATTCATATCCCTGAGATTGTCAAGTATCCCCTTCATCTCTGACAACTTAGTAAGAAAGAGATCTTGAAATTCATGTAGCAAGTCTGTCATTCTTGCCATGGTCTCCTCATCCCAATAGTCCCCAACACTGGTAAACTTTGGGTTCTTGTCAGTCCCAATGTTAAACCTTTCTAATTTTCAATAGATGACTCATGGGATCAGTTGGTACATCTGGTGCTGCAACATCCCTATTGCCTTTTGTCTCATGACTATTAATGTTCCGCAGCTCATCGTCATCTTCAGGTTTTCCAGCCACATTGCAACATTCCATCATGGACTACAGATGACCATGCGTATGTGGATCAACTAGATATGCAACCGGAACCACCTTCAATACCACATCTCGTATGATCTGTAGCACATTGTTGACATCTGGATTGATATTTGTGAAACTAAAGGTCTGTACAAAGAAAAAAATTAGCTCCTCCCAAGTAGTTATTTCTCTGTGCAGCTCTATTGATATGTACCATGACCTCGATATTTCGTCCAGGGTGTGAACAAAGGCATGGACCCATTCATCCTTTGGTCGCAATTCCCACAATGTTTAGCATTCCATCAAATGATTTCTAGGGTCATTCCGTCCATCATACCTCCCAGGCTGGTATGCCTCTGCATTGTGGAAGTGAACTATCATCAAGCATCGACACTGGTCCCATTCAGTAATTTACTTTTTGTGAGTTTCCCACCAGCACGCTAGAGTATCCTTTAGTGTGTCCTCTAGCGCCAGTAGTCACTGTGGTTCTAAGGCCTTTTCTTCAAAGTCCATTAAGAACACAGAAAGTTCAGGATACCCTTCATACAAAGGTATTCCACAACCTCAATTACGACATGGCACAGTGACTACGTGATTAATCTGCACTTCCTAAAGGACACCTCATGCATCTGATTTTGCCAATTTTCCAGCACATACTCAGAATCATAAGGCACAGAACTAGCGCTACGCCAACCAAGTTCTCTGTCGGCTATGGGGTGAATATAATCTTCAGAGATATTGTAGGCATGATCCCACGCCCTAAAAACTTCATCTTTTATTGGTTCAATGTATTTACGTCCTTCATCAAGGTCCATAGGCATGATGACCTGAATATCTTAGTTCTCGAAAATAATCATCCTCTTCTTGAAGTTAATGACTTCCATGCTATCATTGGCCCATTGAACCCCTAGCAAGGAAGGGTAGGATCATTCCCCATTAACAACCTCTATTACATCAAAATCAGCTTGAGTCCTCATACCTTCAACATCTATGACAAGGTTAGACACCCATCCAATTGGTTGCACCTTCGCTTGATTAGCTAGTCATAGTTGCACTGGGGACCATCCCAATGTCGGCTACCCCATGTTTTCCCATGTCTGCTTTGTTAATGTATTTACATTTGAACCTAAATCTAGAATGACCGAGACAACTTCATAGTCTCCAATCTGAATATTCATACGCATCTCCTTGCTTGTATTTTTCTTATGTAGAGAGTTCACTACAGACTCCTTTCTCGGGTGATGCAACAAATTTTCAATCTCATCCAAAGCATCTGGATCTTTTGCTAGTGATGGAAAAATCTCAAATAATTCCTGCAAGGTACCATGCTGCTTTGATGGTCTTGCCTCTAGTATGGAATCAAAAGTGGAAGGCATTTGAATGATAGGTGACTTACCAAGATTTCTTTCGATCGCATCCCATACGCCGAGAAATTTTTCCTTTTCCATTGCGATATCAAATAGCGCCTTCTTATGTCCAGCCAGTCGAATCTATGGGCTCGGCCCATCTCCTCCTATTGTTGCTCCCGCTTAGGTGACAACAACAACATCAACATCCGCTTTTTTGGGATTTGCGGAGATCGTTGCGACCATCAGTCCTTGATTTTGGTTCATTGGGAGATTCTGGGTCAACGACGATTTTTGGTTCAGTAGGGGGTTCATCGGTTGGTTCACAATTTGATTCTATGGTTGCAACTGGTTCTAGTTTTGTAGTTGATTTTGATTCTGGACCTGATTCAGAATCTGCAACTATGGAATGTTCCCATCCTGCCATCTCGCGATTGGTTGTGGGCATTTTTTGACCATGTGATCAATCGTTGTGCAATATGTACCTGATCATTGCAAGTGTGGGAAATCCCTCTGATAGTGCCCAAATACCCCATAGTTCTAGCACTAGATTGATCCGCGACCCCGTCCTCCTCCTCATCCTCCTCATCCTCCATGAAATCCTCCTTGGGGTTGGTACTGTGGCTAATCCATTTGTTGCGGTATGGGATTTAGGATGCTGCTGAACATAATGGGAACTTGAAGATACTGTGGCTGTGGCTGAGGCTTCGCCATTTTATTGTACTATGGTTGCGGTGCAAATTGCGGTTGTGGTGTGAACTGTGGTTGTGACTGCAATGGAATAAATTGCATCGGCGACGGTGGTGTATACTGCGGTTGAGCATTTACTATTTGAGATTGCATCTGTGGCTATTTTGCGGCGCGAGGTTCTTCGCGCTTCACAAAGTATGAATCATATGCTCTCTCTTGTAGCAGATCGTATGCCCGACAATATTTGTCTTCATGTCCCACTGAATTACAAAAAGAACAATATAGATTGGCTAGTTTTGACACCATTTTCGGCATGTAGATACACTTCTTGTTGTTATATTTTTAACATTAAGGTAGCATATCATTAGGATATTTAACTGAGAGAACAACAAGCACATAAATAAAAAACAAGAGACAATGAACACAATGTTTTTCCTCAGGGAAACCATAAATGGAGAAAACCCTGCAACTTCCTCAGAGATAGAATAAGCACCAAAAGTGAAACCCAAAAATAGTAAGATGATCTCCTGACAATAATAACCTATTTCCTCCTTGCCCTAGTGTCTTCCTCTTCCTCATCTATGCATTACAACTGAATGTGAGTGAGTGTGTGAGAAAAAGAGAGGCTACCTCTCTATTTATACTAATTCTCAACTTGACTAAACCCAACTAGGGCCAACTTTATTAGGTGAGTCTAATAACCCTAGTGCCCCAAAAATGCGGGGACTTTAACCCTTAGAAAATAGGAGGGTTACCCACCTTGACTTAACATGATTTGTTTACATTATAGAAACTTCTGATAGGAACCTCGGGGCATGACATGACTCAAGTACATTACAACTACATCCCTGAATAAACATCGGGTTACAATACATAAGAAATACAAGTGAATACATTACGAAGTTACAATTACTTCAACACTTGTGGCGGTGCCCATAAAATTGACATATGCGACACCATGGTATGCTCTTGCAACTTACTGGATTTGGCACTCCTGAGACTATGTAATTTCAAAAACTGGGGTAGTTGTCCTTGGTGTACCCGTTTGCATGACATCGAGTACACCAGAGATAGTCACGATATTCCTTCGCCTTCTTGATGTCTTGTAACTAGATTGTTATATTTTCCAGCTACGCCTAGATTTGATTCATACCAACTCCACTCTCTCTAATCAGTGAAGCTTTCAACTTCATCGCAATCTCCAAAGCCTCACTCTGTGTTGTGATCTTCTGCTGCATCAGTGGCTGTCAGATATGAGGTACTGGGGCTGCAATAAACCATGATTTATGCTGAACATCACTCATCTCAAAGCTGACATGTGCCATCAATGTCTTGAACCTCTGGTCGAAGTCCCACACACTCGCATTAGGAAACTGCTTGATCTCTTTCAATTCAGTAATATATTGAGCCTCAAAATTAGGCTTCCAGAACTCGTCAACTAGTCCCTACCGGACGTTGTCCAATGTTTTGACAGGAGTGCCCATAGGAACTTGAATGAATTTCATGAACCAATCTAGCGCATGACCCCATAGGGTAGTCTCCAGTTGGCCTTTCTTGACATCATCATCGGTGTTCTGTTGAACTGTCCACACTGCCTCACAAAGGAACTAGTACTGCTCGGGATCGTCAATCCCGTTCCCATGAAACAAAGGTAATTTAGCGTTGTCTCATGTCATCCTCGGCCTTCTTCCTATAGACGTTGATTTACTACTAGACTGTTGTTGACACGTCGAGCAAGTTCATGTAGAATTTGTGGTTCTTCCTGAGTTTGAAGTGGTGCATGGAGGCATGGGCACAATGCTGCCAGGGTTTGATTTTGTTGTTGCACCGGGCATAGTCTATGCTTGTTCATCCTCTTCGTCACTATAGGGTCGCTTTGTCCCCTGTGGTTTTTGTTCACAGATTTGCATTTCGATCACAATAGGACTATCCCATATCCTCTGCCTCTTCTCCTGTCAAAACCTTGCTCCTCCCCTTGTACAACCACTTTCTTCCTTGGCTTCCCTCACAGTCTCATCGAAACTTCCACCCATCTACCCCTTACCTTGCCATTTGTCTCTCCCCTTTAGTCATGACATCCACCACCTCTGCACGCTAGATATTTACTAGTCTAGGTGCATTTTCAGTATGCCCTTCTCATAAATAAGCATTTTAATTGACAACTATAAGGACAATAAGAACCTACCTTTGGGTCTATTGAAGAATTCCTGTTATGCTTCGCTGTAGGATTTGGTAGTGTCGACGAAAAATTCAGTGATATATCTCTCTAGGATACTATCTAGCCAGACCTCAAAAGCTCCTGATTCTCAATTGTTAGTTTCTTGTAGCTCCTTGATTAACTTCGGGGTCCAAGATGACGATTCTCCTCCTTGAAAATTTGTCCTCTTGTATGTGAACTGCACCAACCACTCGTACAGTATAATAGGAAACTCGTAGAAAAAATACTCATGAGGACTGTCGTGTATGTAGTTCTCCAACCACTTGTCTGTGGTCAATCCCAGGTTCTGATTTTATGCTTCAGTAAAGTCTTGCATCTTCTGGTCAAACCAATCTTATATTTCTGATTGTGTTGGATGTCACATCCCATCCTCTCAGTCACAACAAGGTCCCGACAACGGAACCATTTGTTGGCTCAACCCTTAACCAAGAAAACCTAGTCAGAAAGGGTCCAATCTATTGGCACTCGACTCATCGCGATATCTCTAAGCATCGACCCAGATGGGTTTTACCCTATCCAACAACACCCGTAGAGCCGATGATGTATCACCTGATATGTTCAAGGGAGGGCTGACAGAACCAAGTTTCTGCAATGTAGAAGAGGGTTAGGGGCATCGACAATTCATCAGTTCACTAATGAGGTCAGATCAACTCCTTTATTAAAACCATTCATCATTGCACATCATTCATTCATAACTGGAACAGATATACCAGTGCAGGATTAGATAAAGGTAACAACATTCATAAACAGTAAACATTGCATCATATAGCCATATTTTAGATTCAAGTAGCATTCATCATCGAGTTTGCAGGAACAAAAAGATGAGAAAAGATAAAAGAACACAACAACTATTCAGATCAACTTTCGTCTTATCATATTACTTCTGCGCAATCACCCACAGATTAAAACAAATAACAATTCATCTCAGAAATATATCAATTTCTATCAATTCGTACACAATGGTTTCTATCTTCTTGTCCCCTACACCGATATCAACTTATTTCTATATATAGACTTGTGCCTTTACATTCATGGTCCACTTCTAACTAAATCCTAACTAATTTAACTGACTAATGACCAATATCCACATAATGGTTAACAAGTACAAAAGTGACACAAAATAATCGAAAGTAGCCTATTTTCCGCCTATTGCACTATCTTTGTCTTGCGTGATGTCTTCTATGCTTGCGCAGCATCCACGATGTTGCGCAACTTACCCCAACCCCTTACCAACACCTAGGATGGGGCGCCGGGATGATCAGGACCTTCTCACAGGATTTCGTCTTATTAATGGTCTACTAATCCATATGGTATGCCATCAATTCTGATTGGATTTGATTTGCAATTCATTTCAGTCATTTCATGCTAGACAGAAATTGCCAGTGGAGTTACAATCAACCATTCGCCTTTTATTATCACTATAAAGGAAGAAAATTATTGCAAGCCAATAAATCTCCAAACAATGAAAGCCTAATTAAAACACACAGTTCATGCTAGTACCTCCAAACAAATAAAGTCCATTACATTCAAACAAAACTTTTAGCCAATCACAATTATGCCCTAGGCAATTTGTTTAATATGATTTTTAGAGATTTAAAAGTTTTTCAACCTTTTTAGATCTTGTTGAAATTTAGTCAAAGGAAAATAATCATTACATGGGGAAAATCATAGACATGGATTCATTGGTTGTTGAGATCTTTTGGTTTTTGTATGCAAGTGGAGCAAAAGAAATAGATTGAGTAGAGAAAAGGTAGTTTACAAGTATATTCAGTCACTGGAATTCACAAATGGATATTGATTTGGTTTTGCTCTTTGTTTTGTTTTTGTCTTGCAAGTAGAAAGAAAGAAATAGATTTAGTAGAGAAAAAGTATTTTACAAGTATCTTTGGTCACTAGAATTTACAAATAGATATTGATTTGGTTGTAATGGAGCTCTTTTATTTTGCTTTGCAAGTAGATTGAGTCAATGGAACTTATAATTTTATCCAAAATCAGGTGAACTTTGTTAGACGTTTGTCCAATAGTGAGTGAGGAAAATTAAATCGCTAGACAGATTCAGAGGAAAATGATTATAGTTGATTTTGACAACGTATTACCAGCTATAAAGTCAAGAATACTACCACGACTACATATTGAGAGCCTCCTGTGTAGTAGTTGTTGTGATAAAAAAATGAAATATTCATATAAGGAGTGGAGAAAAAGAAGTTCGAGAAGAGGAGGTAATTTTTGTAAGTAGTTGCATTTTGAATGAGAATGTGTATTTTTTTTTCGTTTTTGTTGGTATGTTTCATAGTTGAGATACAATAGAGTGTATTTTATTTAATTTATTTTTGTCTCTCTATTGGGAAAGGTAAAGTTTCATAGTCGAGATACAATAGAGAGATACAATAGAGTGTATTTAATTTAATTTATTTTTGTCTCTCTATTGAGAAAGGTAAAATTAGTCATGTCCTTCATCTACATATTTAAGACCTCATTGGTGCATTAGATTTTATTTAAATTCATGAATATGCGGGATCATGTCACATACCCATAGATGACATTGAGACCCCAAGAACCTAGTTGTAATTGTGTATTAGAAGACCTAAGTAGGTTGAGTTTGAAAATATTAACTTTCATGCATTTTTCTAAAAGAAAGTCCAGAGTTACTTTCCACTCTCACTCTCACTCTCACCTCGTAGAAGTAATTGATGAAGTAAACCTTCACATTAAAATATATATAATTCAAATTTAGATTTTTCTGGAAAAGTAGTTGTCCTGAGTGTGATTTCAAACTTGGTTCATGTAAATGTGAAATAGATTTACATTAAATAATGTTCTTTGTTGTGAAATTTCTGGCATTCACTTCTGATCGATCAAATAGAACATGTTTGGAAATTATATTAATTGTAAGTGGGATAGAGATCCTTACATGAAGGTGATAAGACTATGGTTTCATTCTTAAATAGGTCTAACATAACAACTAAATCTCAGATCAAATCACCAATAGGACATGGCTTCCAAAAGGATGAATTCGTTGTGTTGGAGTTGAGAGCAACGATTTCTTAAAAAGGGAGAAAAAACTTTGTTGTTTGCTGGGTTGAAAGGCGCCTGTGGTACACTGGTGTTCGAGATAAATATTCCATTCTACATTATGTCCGAATCGTTTTGAAATCCAATGATTTTGAAATTATGAACATTCCCTTTTAACTATATAAGGTTTAGGACGGACTTAATTTTATTGCGTACACAAGGATATAGTGCACTAAATTCATTTCCGAAGGATCTATATATTTTTCAATGGAAATGAAAACCTTGGGAGCAGTTTATATATATATATATATATATATATCTATATCTATATATATATATAGGGAGACCATCATCGGTATAAAATTGTTTCTAAAGGGTTCCCGTGGGATAAATATGCACGTAGATGTTTCCAGATTTAAAAAAGCATGAACTCTCGACCTGCAAAATATCCCCTAGGGGATTGAAGCAAAAGAAATAATGCATTTCCTTGTATTGTCTTTATGGTCTAAAAATATAGTAAGCAAAAACCAAATTCACGATAGAAAGCATTTACGGGTTAAATTGATTTTAAATGGCCATTTTAAACGATAGATCCTCCTAAAATATAACATTCCATACATATAACAAAATTTTTTAAGTGATCTTAATCCTCAATGCAATATTATAAATTCAAATGATTTCTTGGAAATTATCCTTGGAATTGTTAATTGTAGTTGTTAATTTCTTGTCCACGGACGTAATTTATACAATCCATTTTATGATCTTATTTTTTTTTATCTTACAGATATTTGACAGTGGATTTATTGATCGTTTGAATTGCTATACGTTTATTTGGTCTGACAAATAAAAACAAGAAACCTAAAACCTAGAAAAAATGTGAGACATTGCATCTCTCTTAATCGGTGGTGAAGATCTATTTTGAGGTGGTCAAAGTCATTTTGATGAGGGAATACAATGTGAGTGCATTGTTCCTTTCTTTCCTGCATCCTTTGAAGTAATCGATGCAACAAACCTTCACATAAAAGAGATATGTCGTTCAAATTTATATTTTTTTCTTGAAAAGTAGTTGTCTTAAGAAGAGAAAAAATGAAAATTAGAAGCAGAGGAAGTTCCTCTTCGGGTATCTCTAACTAAGATTTTCAATCAATAAATGCTTGGAAAGAAAGGACATTTACATTACGACCACCTTCATCTTCTTCATCACCAACATAGCAGAAGATTCCAACAGTTGAAATGCTCATGGATCACAAGGGAACAAACTAATTTTATCTGCTCTGTTAAGATTTGTTATAGGAAATTACTTTTTAATTTCAAACTTCACTAATCAATTTCTTGACCACCCCAAGAAGTTGCAAACTGCCTCATGCAACATGACTGTTATGGTGCATTTATTATATTTCCTTTCAGTTGTGTTTAGGATGGAAAGCAATTGAGAGAGGGATGTTTACTTTTCCAAGACTAGTGGGTGTAATCAAGTTTGCTCAATGTCTCCTCCACATCTTGTATTGTAGTTCCCCTTTGCCAAGTGTGTTGTCTTTACTATCACGTTCTGCATATGCCTCATACTATTATGTTTTTTTTTAGTTTTTATCTCTTCAAGGTGAAGGTTAGGGTTAGGTGTCTGCTGTGTCTACCAATGTATAACAAGCTATCTCATTGAAGGTATAACTTGGAGGGAGCTTAGACAATACATTTTTACATAGTTATTGGTAGCAACACACTTATTTTTCAAAAGTTATTGGTAGACACTTTGCTAATGAATTAATTTAAACATTTTAGGCTTTTTTATTTTATTTTTTAAGGTACAATCACAACCACAACTGTTTTCTTCTAAACACATGTGGCAATTTCGGGAACATTGCCACCTAGTGGATCTTGTGTTAAAAATATCTGAGTGATGTTTTTTTACGTGACTAAATGTTTTTATTTATTTTTTATTTTTTATATTATTTTAAAATTTATAAAATGTTTACTCAGAAATGTGTATGTTAAATTAAATTATGTAATATTATAATTAGAAAATAGTAAGTTTAATATCTTATATTATATTTAGAGACCAATTATAAATAAAATCAACATAAGGCTTGCTACATTGAATAAGATGCTTTATTTTATAAATAAAAAAAACATATTAATTTTATAAAATAATAAACATTGTTTTTTTAATACTATATAAAAAAATCTTGAGAGACAATATTATGGGAAAAATTCATGTCGTCATAGCTTTATATAGATTTAGTTGCCCCTGCATCAAAATGTAACTAAAATGTGTGTTTAAAAGAACTTAGTCATAATTCCAGCGACATGGGAAGCTAATAGAGGGCATATGTAACCTCCTTTCCTTGTAACGCATGACAACCCATCACCAACACATCTATCGGCAACTCAAGTGCATGGGAAACTAGCATGTTTGACATGACCAAGAGGTGGATCAATGCATTTTAGCACTTCTGAGAGAACCCACGGAAACTATTGGTAGTAATGGATCGAGCATGGGAGAAGAGCTTTCAACAATGAGGCATGTAACTAATAAGAGGTTATAGTGAGTTGGAAAATGCTTCAACAAGGGGCTTTGATAGTTGGGATACCACTTTGATAGAGAAGGATTCAATAAGAAAATATGCCATCAGGTCCATTTTCCTAAGGTTTGGTGGTAATACACTTCAATGAGGGGTAAAATGGTTGTATACCAAGCTGAGAACATGTGGATTCCATCGGCATGACATTCAGGCTTGTGGATAAAGGGGCTTGACCACATGTAAAACTAACTGAAAAAAAGTCGATAGATTGGAACACCCAACACATTTTCTATTGAAAGGAGCATTGGGAGAAGTTACCAAGTGCTAGAAATTGTGTTGACAGAGTTATCGATGGGACTTTAGGTCGACCATGAGGAGAGCCCACATATTTATTGGGGCTTCCAAATGTTGTGATTAATTAATTAATCCTACCTTGACCACCATAGTATAATTGTATTTTCCTATATTAGGAGGTTATTTCCACCTCACTAGTTCCATGGGACTCATCTGGGGCCCACATAACACTTGATGCGCTAGCTTGCATGAGTTTAGGAGCTACAGAGATCAATCCCTATAATTTACGAACCCAAACCAAGTGCCACCAGTGATCACCATTAGTTGACCCTAGTTGGTGTTCATTTATGTATGTTATGCTTCGATTCTCAGCAGTTAGTTTGTCTTCAATTACTCTAGCACCACTTTGCATGATTTAAGGGAGGTTGGGCACATTTTATCACATACCTTGATCAGTTAATTGGGTGTGAACTAATTCAGTTGTCTAGAGTTGCATTAGTGAGTCTCTAGTGGTGTTTTTGCCACATTGTGTTAGCACTAGAGTTGGTCCAAGTTGGTGAATTTGAATCCTACTTGTGTCATTTGAATTCTTCCTATTGTATCATCATTGTATTATAGGGAGGTTAATGATAATTGATGTAATGTTATTCTAGCCAAATTTTGGTCTCCTGGTTGTTCAATTTTCACCATGAATGTTTGATCAATTTAGACTAAATTGCTTCTCTCTCTCCTACAACCTTATCTCACAGTGAAATCATTCAATCTTGAGTATCCTAATATTTGGAAAATTAAACATGGTCTCATAGTAGGTGTTCATACCAACTTCAAAACTTGGAAACTTACATTGATGCACCATAAGCAATTGGGTTCCACCTAATTCCTGGTATTGTTACCTTACTCCATCTGGATTTTTTCTAGAGAAGTATAGCCATGTGTGATGCACCCATAGAAAGTGCACGTGTCAAATTGGAGAGTGTTTGAATGGTTTGATTTCAAATTGAAGTGTTTTTGTAGGTAAATCAAACAATTTTGAATAATTAATTGTTCATTGAAGTTGCAAGATGGATAATTAAACAACTTTTATACCCAAAATCCTCACACCCTTCAACTATCTTGATTGGAGGGACGATATGAAGATAGTCTTGTAGAACAAGGGAATGTACACCTTAGTGTACATTCTTAGTGCTCTAAATTATGAGAAAACGTGGCCCACAATTCTTAGTGTTCGTATTCACCTTTCACTTAGGTAGACTGAAAACTCTTAATCGGTGAATGCAATCCCTTGATGCCTTAAAGAAATATCTTATTTAGGAATAAGACAAGATGATACAAATGGGAGCTCTCAAATCCTCCAAGAATCAAGCTCTCTTAGCTGGGGAGACTACGAATGCACAAGAAAAGGGGAAGAAAAAAGGAAAATAGAAAAAGAATAGTGATTTCAATCCTAAGAATAAGCAGAATCCTTCAAAAGGAGCCTCAGGTTCCAAGAAGGACAAGCACAACAAGTTTGACAAGGACAAGTGCTCTTATGCAAAAGAGGAAATCATCCATAGAATCTATGTATGAAGAAAAAAATAGACCAAATGTATAGGCTCCTTGAACATAACAATATTTTCCTTTCTGAAGGTGCAAAGAAGTTTGATGCTAGAAACAAGACTAAAGATAATGAGAGATTCCATGCTATAAAGGAAGGATTTTCTTAGTCACAGTAATTTCTCATTGATTATGGATCCTCCAACCACATGGTTTCCTCCAAATAATTATTCTCTTCTCTGGATATCTCTAGAGGACCAAGCATACACATGGGATATGACTCACAAATCCTAGTTGTCAGGAAGGATTCCATCATATTTGAGCATGGAGTGTTCAATAATGTTCTCTATGTCCCTTCCCTGATAGCAAATTGGTTTTCTATATACCAAATGACTTGTACTAGCTCACCTAAGAAAGTCACATTTGATCTTGACACAGTGGAAATATTAAAAATATCTACTGAGAATCTGATAGCGAAAGGAGATTCTAATCATTCCTTCAAGGAATATGATTTTTCACACTTTCTTCCTAATTCATATCCTAGACTTTGGAGGAAGCTATGAGAAAAGCTAACTTTTGTTTTGAGCAGAATCGGAATAAAGAAAGCTTGACCAACTGGAATGCTAAGAAAAATAATAATCAGTTTAAGCAAAAGAAGAAGGATTTTTGTGCCTAATAGAAATTCTAAGAATAATAAGGCCAAAAACTATTCTAATAACAAGAACTTCCAAGGAAATGGGAACAATACACCCAACAACCAGAACAATCCTAGAGGTAAGGAATTTGCAAATAATCAGGGAAATTTTACCAAGAACTTTGAGCGCAAAGAACCTATCAAGTGTTGGGAGTGTAATGGCCCACACTATGCTTCAGTCTATCCAAACCGGAAGAAGACTGTTAGCAATATCCATACCATACATGAGGAGATGACTGTTGGGGAGCTAGAAAGGAGCATGCCTAGAATCAACACAGCTTTAGAGAATTGACAAGCAGAATATCAGACTTCCATGGTGGAAGTAGAAGGTATGATAAATCAGACCCCTGTAACTATTTTGATTGATCCGGGAACTAGTCTCAGTTATATTGCACCTAAAATGGTAGAAAAATGTAAGTTATCTGTTGAAAAATTTGAGAATTTTTGGTTTGTTCAGTTAGCCACTGGTGCTCAAAGAAAAGTAACTTGTTTTGTTAAAGAATGTGCAATAGTTATGGATAAATTGGAAACTGTTGTTAAACTTAATGTTTTGCCTCTTGGTTCTTATGATTTGCTGATTGGTATGGACTCGTTAGAACAATATAGAGTAATTCTAAACTGTTATGATAAAACTTTAACATGATTAAACAGTGATGAAAAACCAGTAAGTGTTAAAGAAATACCTAGAAAAACCACCATAAGGCAGATTTTTGCCGTACAGCTTAAAGAGAGTTGTTAGAAAGGGATTTAAAGCTTATGCAGTAACAATTACTGATGAGGAAAGTATAATTAAAATATATAAGTTAAAAGTGGAAGACATACCAGTCTTAAAAGAATATGTTGATGTATTCTCAGAAGAAATTCTGGAATTACCTTCGAAAAGGGAATTGGATTTCACCATTGAGCTGGTACCGGGTGCAGTACCTAGATCAAAGGCCCCTTATCGAATGAACATACTCAAACATAATGAATTAAAATCTCAATTAAAAGAATTAATTGATAAAATGTATATTCGACCAAGTGTGTCTCCCTAGGGGGCACCTACCATCTTCATCAAGAAGAAGGACAGAACTATGTGACTTTGCATAGATTACCGTCAGTTAAACAAGATGACCATCAAAAATCGATATCCGTTAGCCCACATAGATGATCTGTTTGATAAACTACATGGAGCCACGATGTTTTCAAAAATAGATTTAAGGTCTGGAAATCATCAAGTCAATATTAAATATGAAGACAACTTTAAGACAATTTTCAGAACTAGATATGGTCAGTACGAGTTTGTCGTCATGCCATTCGGGCTTACTAATGCCCCAGCTGTTTTCATGTGTTTAATGAACAACATGATGCATAAGTATTTAGATAAGTTTGTGGTCGTGTTTATTGACGACATTATAATCTATTCAAAAACCGAAGAAGAGCATAAAGAACATCTAAAAATTGTGTTGCAAGAGTTGCGAGAACATCAACTCTTCGTAAAGTTTAGTAAATGTGATTTCTTCAAGGATAAGATTCAGTATTTAGGTCACATAGTGACCAAGGAAGGAATTTCCGTAGATCCTGAAAAGATAAGGGCAATCGAAGATTGGCCAGTTCCTAAGGATGTGGCGGATGTTCGATCTTTCATGGGCATTACCGGTTACTACCAGAGGTTCATTGAAGGTTTTTCGAGGATAACAAATCCAATAACTTCCTTGTAGAAGAAGGGAAATAAGTTTGACTGGAATAAAAAATGTGAAGAAAGCTTTAAAAAGTTAAAAAATTTATTAACCAGTGCACCTATTTTAAGAATAGAAGATCGTAATAAAGAATTTGTAGTGTGCACTGACGCCTGTAATGATGGCTTAGGTGGTGTTTTGACTCAAGAAGGGCATGTTATTGCCTATGAGTCTAGAAAGTTAAAAGTTCATGAAAATAATTATGCAACATATGATATGGAATTAGTAGCTATAATACACTCCTTAAAGATGTGTCGACATCACCTAATTGGTAGAAAATTTGTTTTAATGACTGACAATAAAGGGTTGAAGTATCTTTTAGATCAGCCAAATTTAAATGCTAGACAAGCCAGGTGGTTAGCTTTCTTAAGCGAGTATGATTTTGAAATTCAACATATAAAAGGTAAAGAAAATGAAGTTGCTGATGCATTAAGTAGGAATGCAAGGATGAATTTTGCAGAAGTTATCAGCACCTATGTTTCAGACTTAGATGAACATCTTAAAGAAGGAATAGAACAAGATGAAATTTACCAGAATTTGCAAGCTAAAGCTAAAGAAAATCCAACAGAAAACTTAATTAAAGGTTATAGTTTAAATGAAAAAGAATTTTTACTGTATAAATATAGAATGTATATAGCTACCGTACCTAAAGTTAAGCTGTTAATTCTGGATGAAATTCATAAAACACCATATTCAGGTCATCCAGGTTATCAAAAGACTATAACTATGTTAAGAAAAGAGTATTTTTGGCCAAATATGAAGACTGAAGTAGCAAAATATATTGTTAGGTGTTTTGGATGTCAACAGGTAAAAACTGAACATCAACACCCAGCTAGTTTGTTTCAGCCATTACCCATTCCTAGATGGAAATGGGAGATAATTAGTCTATATTTTATTATTGGGCTGCCTAAAAATCAAAATTAGAATGATTCTATGATGGTAGTAGTTGATAAGTTAAGCAAAGTAGCTCACTTTATACCTATTAAAACTACTTATAAAGCTGCAAACATAGCTGATATTTTTCTAAAACAGTTTTTTCGATTACATGGAGTACCAAAAGTCATAATCTCAAATAGAGATCCTAAGTTTACAGGGAACTTTTGGAAGTCTTTGTTTAAAGGGTTAAACACCACATTAAATTTTAGTACTTCTTTCCATCCTCAAACAGATGGACAAACTGAAAGGGTAAACCAAGCATTAGAAGATCTATTAAGAATGTATGTGAAAGACCAGCCTAGTAAATGGGAGGACTATTTGGTAGAATTTGCTTATAATAATAATTATCAGACATCAGCCAGATTTAGTCCTTTTGAAATTTTATATGGATGGAAATGTAATACTCCTATCTCTTGGAGTAATCCAATAGATAGATTGGTATTAGGTCCAGAACTGTTAAAAGAAATGGAAGAAATTGTAAAACAAGTACAGGGAAATTTGAAAGTGGCACAAGATCGGCAGAAAAGTCAAGCAGACTTAAAAAGAACTCCAAAGGAGTTTCAAGTAGGTGAACATGTGTTCATCAAGGTAAGGCCCAAAAATAGCTCTCTAATATTGGGGAGTTGTGCAAAATTAACACCTTGTTACTCTGGCCCATTTGAAATTCTGTCTAGGATTGGACAAGTAGCTTATCAATTAGAATTACCACCTAATTTAAGAGTACATAATGTTTTTCACATTTCCGTTTTAAAGAAATATGTTCATGATGCTACTCATGTTGTTAACTGGAATGATGTACATGTGGAATCAAAAGGATATTTTCTGGTGGAATCGGACTGTATCCTCGGGTGGAGGAATATCACACTTCAGAACCGCACCATTGGACAAGTGAAGGTGCAACGGAAGCACCTTAGTCCAGAGGAAGCCACCTGGGAATTGGAAAGTAATATGCGAGATGCATATCCAATTCTGTTCTAGGGGAATTCGGAGGATGAAGAATAAATAACATCGAGGACGATGTTATGTTCTAAGGGGGTGTGTATGTCACATGCCCCAATTTTGCAAAAATAATATTATCTTATTTGATTTTATTTCAAGACAATATGTTAAATTTTATGCTAAGTTGTAAATGATGACTCAGCAGAGTCAAGGGTGTGAGTGTAATTCTAAATATTTTAATTATAAATAAATAAAAGTGGAGACAACAGCTTGGGAGAGTTGTTAAAATAGTGTTTACTGGTCAAATTGGTGGAGGAGACTGGGTGGAGAGCAAATAGACAAGTGGCAGCATCCTCAAACACTTCCAATGTTGCAGGTGGAAACCTCCCTACATTTCGGGTCATGATCCTCCAAGAAAGTGGGATCAGAGCAGGTGGCTCAATTAATGACAATTAACCCAAAGAGACCTAGGCAATCTTAATAAAAATACCCATTGAAGAGAGCTGAGGCTGCTCATTCTAAGAAGAGAACCATTCAGGTGAATGTACTTCATAGGATTTCATTGGGAAGGGAATTTGTGGAATATGTTTGAGGGGTAAACTGTAGAAAGTGATCTAGTGCAGCTTTTCAGTTGAAGGATCTTACTACTGAGTGCATAGTTAGTATTGAATCATTGGACTAATATATTGTTGTATGCTCCACCAGTTCTCATCCAAGGAGACCCAAAACAGGCTCGGGGGTCCTGAGAAGTCATTGTTTGAGTGCTCTCCAGGAGTTGGTAGGGAGGAACGGCCTCCCAATGCTATTGTTGTCTATCTTAAAACAGATTCTACAGTCTTTTGGTAGGGAGGAACGGCCTCCCAATGCTGTTGTTGTCTATCTTAAAACAGATTCTACAGTCTTTTATTTACTATGTTAAAAATTTATATCTGAGAATGAATGGATAATGAATTATTTACATGTTTTGTAATGATCTGTTAAAGCTTGTAATCTTTTAGTTATTGAATATTGAATCTGTATTTGATGAAATAATCCTAACCTGTGTTTTTCCCCATCTGGAATGGACCAGACCATACTCTAGCACAGCCAGTATAATTTAAATAGATGAAAGATATGATAGAAATATGATTTGAATAAAGTTATTATGTATTTCAGAATGTTGGAATCTTTTCTTTATGTAGATAGTTGCTTTCAGAAAAGAATATTAATTTTCCTAGTTAGGTTTACTGTTTAAAACAGACTGTGTATAAAGAATGCTAGAAAAAAAAATAGCCATATTATTTTTACTAATAGCAATGTATTATATTCACGAGTTGTTCAAGTAGGTAAGTTATCTATTTTGTACAGTACATTCTTCTATAAACTACACTACTATCCTGAAACAGAGAAGATAGAAACAACTCAAATATAAGGCCTATCTTTTTATGTTAAGCAAAGAATTAAGTATGGCTCTTTTAGTTTATTTCTTTTACTAATAATGTTAATTAAACTAAGTTTAAACAGTTACAAATAAGCAAATAGATTATTACTACAAGTATTTAAATGTAACGAGTAAACTAAAACAATTTACAAAATTCGATTTTTGAACGATTTCAACCTGTCAACTTTAGTAGATTAAACAATAAGAATAGGATAGTAGCAAATTCATAAATGAAATGCTTATTTATATAAGAGCTGTTTTTTTTTTAATTTACTAATAGGTAATATAGGAAAAGTAACCACAGGGTTGAAACCCTTTATTATTTTCTTAATTTTAATAACAGGAAATCAGTGAGTTATAAATCTAGTATTTGATGCGTTATCATTAAACAAAGTTGAACTAATGAAGACTTGTTACAGTCTTTGTGACAATATATTTATATACAGAAGTAATCCAAAGAATTTCATTATATAAAATTAATGATAATAACTTTAGCATTATATGTTTTACAAGTAACAAAAAACTTATTTAAATAAATTAAAAAGGAATCATTTAAAAACCAGGGTTTCATAAAGGATTATGAAACCCTAGCTCGAAATTACTGAGCTTGTAAGTAAAACAATATTATATTATGACTGAGTGACAGTCATCAAACCACTACTAATATTTCTCGCAAACAAATATAAACACAGTAAAATTATTATTATTACACAATCGAATAGGGTATAAACCCTAAGATTATAGAGTCATAATAACTACTTAAAGATAAACTGAGTCCAAGATCAAGGAAAAATCCTTATGCTTTTCTTTAAAAAGAAAAATGTTTATTACTTCACAGGCCAAGAAGAATTTAACTTAAAACAGAGTCTACAAACGAGCTCAAAGCCGGCGCACCCATAATGTAGTATGGGGTTTCAAAAATAAAAGACATCAGACCAAGTATCAACTTTGGTAAAAACACCAGGAATAAGCATTTTTACAGGGCACGGCTTAAGCCGAAGATTACCCTGCTGTAAGCGAGGGTTTAAACAAAAACAAAACTAATAAACTGAAGAACAATTACCCAAGAACTGGAAACACCAAGCAGTAACTTCTTCCAACTGCAACTTTCCCCTAAGGTATGAACAAGTAGGAGGAGCCATTTCGTAACCGAGGCTTACCCGTGAAATGAACGCTGGTTCTTTTGTGAAGGGGTTCCTTCCCAAGATGATGCAAACTGTCATATGCACAACTGGAAATGAAAATATAATTAAAAAAAAGTAAATAGAATCGAAATCGAATTTATGTATAGTGTTCATTTTCTTAAAAGCAACACATACTTGTAAGTTGGAGAACGAGGTCAAGAAGAAGGCAGACCGACACCACGAGCTCAACAACCTTTTTGTTCACCTAAGAAGGGATAGTTGAGTGTGAGTTTTATCTTCATCAACAACTGGAGCAAGAGTAAGCCGATCAGTGGCAAAAACCACGACTTCAACTCTATATCTAACAGCTTTGTAAAAACAACCCTCATGCACAACAAAGTGTTGCAGAAAACTATTCATTCATGAGCTACTATGTATAACCCTCACTCTAAACAGTGGAGCTGGAGGCAAGCAACCGGGAGCCCTCAATGGATGCAACGAACCCCAACATTGCAGAGACCAAAACCCTCGCAGAAGCAATGAAGTTTAGGGTTGAAAGGAAGGATTTTAAATCATGATTTGCATGGCGAGGAGAGCTCAATGTGCACCTAAATCTTTCCGCTTCATAGTGGGTTCTTCTATATAGTCACCACTGCATTCAGTTGAATCCAATAATTGATAATCATTTATTTTATGCATGTAATGATATCTTATTATAAAGTAAATACCATATCACTGCCAAACAAATCAAGCCTCAAATTCGAACAAGTGATATAAGAACATTTATATATAATGTTTAAACCTTCTAAATAGATTGGGTGAAGAACCAAGTTGCATATGAACTCGATGCCCTTGTACTCAAGGCTTTGTTTATGAATTCAATGCCAATAATGTAAGGACTTTTATAACTTTTCATAAACAAACTTATAAGGAAAAAGTAAGAGGTGAGTATAAGCCTGAACATGTTTGAAACTGCTTTTAATAACTCGGTATAATATTCATGAGCTATGAATGGTTAAGTCATAAGAGTAGAATTAAACTAACATAGTTTATAAGGTTATAATAACACTTATACACAAAATAGTTCCTTGACTCAAAAAGAAATCTACGATACCAGATGTAGCATATAAATCTATAAGTATATGGTTATGGAACTCCATAATAATTGTCTAGTTCTAAGATGAACCTAAACAATATGAAGTTAAAATTTGGAGTTAGAATATTAGACTCTTTAGGATTGTACTGCATCTTATTCACATATAAAACAAATATTAGGGTAATGTGAAATTGTCACATTATGTCGTTCATGATGATAATGGGATTTCCAACCACGATCTTGACGATTTACATGTTGAGAATATCTCATAAACTACAAGCGATGTTAAGCTGATAATTAACCAAGTTGAATCCTAATTGAAACATATTTAAGAAGAATACTATAGGCTTATGTTCCGAAGGACTTAGGTCCATTTATATAATGATAAGCAATGCTTAATTTATTATGATGGTGACAACAATACACTCTTTAAGGCTAAGAAAGATTTATAAAATATTATCTTCAGCTCTTCTAAACTGGAAACCAATTAGACTAAAGTTAAAAGGAAAGTTTTTATCTATCATAAAGATCTTACTGATAATAGACAAACAATAGGGCGACATTAATAACCTCTATGAAACAAGGATGAAGCAAAATAATATGGCTTTACAAATAAAAGTGGCATTGCTTTACCTGGTAGATTCTTGAGTCTTCTAAACAGAACTTTTACTCTAGCACTATATTCTACGCTAAGAGAAACTATATGTGTTGTATCGCCTTAATAAACTTTTACTGGGTCAAAAATTACCTATCAAGCCTGTAAAGATTCAGAAAATCCAAATACGTTAGCAATCGCTAAGTAAGCCCCAACTAGAAAATGACTCCTCACCTATTTGACATTCAAACCATCAGTACAGTTAAATAATTTATTAAAGATTACTCACATCACATATCAATTTTAAAACAACATTAATTTATATGTGTTAAAGTTAAAGAACACTTTTATTTATCTGTTTCATTTCTATTTACTTAAGCTGCTAGTGCTTATCTAATTGCAACTGTAAACATTTTATGTTATCTCAAAATTTTTAATTTTTGTGAAAATTTGGGGTTTTGACAATTGACCCATCATTAAAATGAGAAATAGATATCACAAGATATAAATCAAACCTATAAAAAGAAAACCTGCATGAATAAAATTGAAATCACATCATATGCCAGCAAGATCAGGCAGGAAACTAGTTAAATGAAACCGTGCATAACTCATCACGGTAGGTGCAACTAAATAGAGGGTGTCTTCCCTTTAACCTTTGAATCCAAGTAGATGGCATATGAGCTCCTGAGAACAATGAACTAATATGCCAAACCAAGGAAGTATGGAGGTTGTGGTTTTATCGCTAATGGGCCAAACCAAGTTTGAAACACGGCAGAAGAATCTACCACATGTTTCCAAGCGAAGATAAGAACCAATTGCAGAACCAAAGGGAAAAATATAGGAATGATGATCAAGAGGACTATAAAGCATAATACCATCGAAACACTCCCAAATTAAAGAATACATTTATTATGATTGTCTTGGAACCTTATTGTTCAATTAAATCCTCCAACAAGTTGGCCAGGTCATAGTTGACTTCGTAGGTGCTACTGTAATCTATGCCCATGACCAAGAAATGGGTGCCAATACACTTGTCGTGTCCATCACGACCATGTATAATTGAGTCAGCCAGATGAGATCCACATTGAATCACACACACTAGGGAACATAACAAACATGTAGGAGATAATGAACCAAACCCTATATAAATTGCAAGAGTACCTTCACTCGAATCCCCACAAGATTAAATGTATGGATATTCCTTGTACATGACAATGGACTCGGTATAATAACTTCCATTAGTATTTGCGTTTAAAAGGATACACTAGAGCCATGTGACACTTGGTCGTCAAATCATCATATAGTTTGTTTAAACATTGGTTCGCTTACTATGGGAACCAATATAGTGCTCCCCATTTCAATATTTATATAGTATCTAGGAATTGAATGTGCACACACGCATACATGCACGTGCGCACACACACTATGCTCTATGATTTATACCATGAGTTGGGATCATAACCAACAATTAATTCCAATAATGATTACCTAGGACCATCGTGGCAAGGAGACCATTTAGGGAAATTATTTCATAAGTTATTGCTCATGTTAATAAATTATATACGCTTGGCATAAATGTAATTCCCCACATTTGGTGGAATTACGTGGCTAGAACTATATTCTCACTTTCCTCAATGTTTATTTTTTTTACTTTCTATTTAGACGAGCGAGACTAATGAGAAACTAGATATGTGTACATGTTTATGTATTGTGGGATATTATTTTTATGATCACTATGTTTGCGATGATGATAAATATTTGAGTTCATTAAACATACAAAGTAAGGAATGGAAACTTGTTATATGGATACCGACTGAAAACTATGTTGTAAATACATAATAGATGTGAGGCATGGTATAATTAAACATATAGTTCAAGGTATGAAGTTTGTTTTATGTCTACATGAATATGATTTAATGTTGAATCGACCTATGTGGTGATGAACTATGTATATCCAAATGATTATAGTGATGAGGTAAATTGGATGCTGTAGACATCATGAAAGTAAAGCCTATTAGATTATTTTTTATGATTTCAAATGATTTTATGATATGTCGGTAGTTGTGGTTTTGATAGGATTAACAACTCGTCCAGAATGTTTGTTTGATGATGTCACTATATGAACAATAATTCTGAAGGATGGCTCAATATAGGGTGTCGATCCTAGTTAAGTATCAATAGGGGTGGAGGTTTTTTACCATCGTGTATCCTCTGAAACCTGGAGTTATGGGAGGGTCATGCATAGACACACTCCAAAGTTGTTTGATGATAACTATAATTTCTCTATTGGGGAGGCTTGGATGATATAGTTGACACCTCCATATATGGGTTCTATATGGAGTCAGGTCAATATAGTTGATCCTCTAGCGTATTCCAACAGAGGAAAGGATAGGATATGGAATATGGAACTAGTTTAGGGAGGAAGGATGGTTTGAAGTAATTCAGAAGGATGTTGTGAGTTAGTTTTTTTAACAATTTGGTTAGTTTTTTGTGCAAAAAAATATTTCTTTACTTATGTGTGATGATACCAGTATGCTGTGTCATTTGTATTGAATTATTGTAAGCTAGTGTGGTTATTAAATGTTGAGATTTCTATTTGTTATCCTGCATACTTGGATAAGAATGATAACCTACATGAACTATGCATTAGAGGAGTGATTGTTTATAATTATTAGATGCATAGGTATGCCATATGATAGCTACATATACCTACATGGTGCATGTAAACTTGTATGATTATTTGATGTATTAATTACTAAATGAATGAATAATGATTGTCGAAAGTATACTGAATACCAACAAATATCTTGTAGCATTAAGTACCCTTCTTGACATTCATTATTTGTTGGTATGATGAATTTAATAGGTATGGTGGGGTGTCATAAATGTTGGGGGAAATGTCAAATTCATTTATAATCCAACATGAAAACATATGACTTTTATTTTTTTATTTATTGTTATTCAATTCATTTTTAATTTTAAACATATTTTCCCCAAAATATTGTTAGATTTTTAACATTAAGCTAGCATTATTAGGATCTTTAGCTGAGAGAATAACAAGCACAGCAATCAAACAAAAGAAATAATGAACACAGTTTTTTTCCTTGGGGAAACCATAAATGGAGAAAACCCCACAACTTCCTCGGACACAGAATCAACACCAAAAGTAAAACCCCAAAACAGTAAGATGATCTCCCAATAGCAGCAACCTCTTTCTTCCTAGCCCCTGTGTCTTCTTCTTCCTAATCTATGCACTACAACTGAGTGTGAGTGAGTGTGTCATAAATAGAGAGGCTAGCTATCTTATTATACTAATACCCGACTTGACTAAACCCAACTAGGGCCGACTTCACTAGGTGAGTCTAATAACCCTAGCTCCTTGGAACTGTGGGGACTTTAACCCTTGAACAATAGGAGGGTTACCCACAATGACTTGACATGACTTGTTTACATTATAGATCCTCCCGATCAGAGCATCGGGGCATGACATGACTCAATTACACTATAGACACATCCCGGAATAAACATTAGGTTACAAGACATAAGAAACATAGGTGAATACATTCCAAAGTTACAAATACATCAACACTCCCTATTAACTAGGAGGGTATTCTTTCGACACACTTTTCAGCACTGGTCTTCTTCTCTGTATCGACTGGATCATCTCAGCATCATCATCTTCAAGTTGTCTTCATTTTCAAGTTTTCTTCATCTTCAAGTCTTCTTCGTCTTCAAGTCATATTCATCCTCAAGTCATCTTCTAAGTCACCTTCTTCTTCAAGTCTTCTTCATCACAGGATCTGGATCATCACAACTACTGGATCATTACTGTATCATCATCACATTTGGATCATCACTTGATCTAGATCAACATCAAGTCTGGATCATCATCACATCTAGATCATCACTTGATCTGGATCATCATAATCATCGGTGCTATCTCTCGATTCTTCTCATCACAAGAAGTTCTACAGAGGCGACACTTTTTCATGCTGGTTGTAGGCCTACCCTTCATGTAGGTCTTCATCAACGCTTATATCTGACCCTAAGTCAGAATGGCCTTCCCAACTCTTACATCTGACCTCATCTTATCAGAAAGGCATGCCCAACACTCAAATCTTACCTCATCGTGTTAGAAAGGCCCAACATCACATCTGACCAGGTGTAAACACATCACACCAAAAAGGCTCAGCACTTATATCTGACCATGTGCAAACACACCGCATTGGAAAGGATCTACACTTACATCCGACCATGTTCAAAAACACCACATCGAAAGGGATCATCACTTATATTTGACCATGTTCGAAAACACCGCATCGAAAGGGATCTGCACTTACATTCGACCCTGTTCGAAAACACAGCATTGAAGGGCTCTGCACTTACATCTGACCATGTTCTAAAACATTGCATCGGAAGGGCTCTTAGTCCTAGACTGAGGATTCCTGGTAACTAACCAGGTGCCTCCATTCTCCTAGATAATGGCATCAGCCCTTATATCTAATCAAGTGGGAACACATCCCTCAATCACATCAGAATGGCCATGCGCTCACATCTGATCATGTAAGACTACATCCTATAGTCTTATCAAAACGACCCTTAGTCCTAGACTGAGTTTTCCTGGTAACTGACCAGGTGCCTCCATTCCAAGAATGGAATTTAGCCCTTACATCTGATCATGTAGGGACCAATCCCATAGTCACATTAGAATAGCTTAGCACTCATATCTAACATGGAAGGAACCAAATCCTCTCACCACAACAAAATGGCTCAGCCCTTACATCTGACTATGGAAGGAACCTAATCCTCTCACCATGTCAGAATGTCTCTCGGTCTCATCATTTCCCCTTGGAGGGAACCTCGATTTGGAGAACACCAAGCTTCTCCCTGAAGTACTCAAACTTCACTCTAGCCAATGGATTCGTCAATACATCAGCTATCTGTTCCTCCATCAGAACATATTGGAGCTTCTCTGCTCCTCTCTGCATGATATCCCTGATAGAGTGATACTTGATCTCGATATTCTTTGACTTGTCATGCAACACAGGGTTCTCTAACAACTTCACACAACTCTGGTTGTCACAATATATACAAGTAGCATCCATCTGGAGGTCAAATAAATTAGACAGTAGCTTCCTTAGCCATACTGTCTCACAACTAGCTGAACAAGCTGCAACATACTTTGCTTCAGCTATACTCAGTGCCACACAGGATTGCTTCCTGCTAAACCAAGAGATCACACCTGATCCCATAGTGAAACAACATCCTAAAGTGCTCTTCCTATCGATGGCATTTCCAGCCTAATCTGAATCAACATAACTCTCCAGGTTAATCTTCTGATTTGCCTCATACTTGACCCCATAGTCAACTCTACCCTTCAGGTACCTTAGAATATGCTTTGCAGCAATCAAGTGAACATGTCTTAGATCTGTCAAGAATTGTCTCAAGGTGTTCACAGCAAAGAAAATATCTGGTCTCATGTTCGTCACGTACATCAAGGACCCAATCATCTAACGATACATCATAGCATCAACCTCTTCTGATGAAGCATCAGTCAATAGCTTCAGGTTCGATGCCATAGGTGTGGTTATGGCCTTGCAGTACATCATCCCAAATCTCTTCAGAATCTCTACTGCATACTTCCCTTGTCCAAGGAAGATCCCATCCACATTCTGCCACACCTCCATGTCTAAGAAATAGTGCATCATTCCCAAGTCTTTCATTTCAAACTCGACAGGAAGTTTCCTCTTCGTATCAGTAATCAACCCATCCATACCTCTTACAAACAAATCATCCACATATAGTAGGAGTATCACTGGATTTCCATCTTCAACCTTGTAGTAAAGGTTAGAATCTGCTTTACTCTTGGTAAATCCCAAACTGGATAGGAAACCATCAATTCTACCATACCATGTCTTTGGTTTCTTGTTTCAAACCGTACAGGGCTTTCTTCAATCTACATACATGAAAGTCTCTATCATGTGTCTCAAACTGAGTGGCTATTCCACACACACTTCCTCTTCCACTACACCATTCAAGAAATCAGTCTTGACATCCATCTGGTGTATCTTCCATTTCATCACTGCAGCCAAAGCAAATACTGATCTGACGGAAGTGTATCTGGATATAGGTGCAAATGTTTCTTCATAATCTATTCCTTCTTTCTGGGAGAAACCACGAGCCACAAATATTTCTTTATATTTCTCGATGCTGCCATCTGTAGCATGCTTGATCTTGTAAATGCATTTGGAATTTACAATTGACTTCCCTTCTGGTCTTGGGACAACATCCCAAAAATCTTTCTTCATGATCGATTGATATTCTTCTATCATAGCATCCTTCCATTCTTTCTGTTCTGCCACTTCTTCATAGTTGGAAGGTTCTTTAACAATAATGTCACATAGCAAGGCTACATAACTAGAACAAGATCTAGTTATCTTTCTTCCTCTGGGTGTTTCGTCTGAAGCTCCATATCTTTCTGCACCTTGGATAATTTCATGTACCCAAGTAGGTTTCCTCTTATGAGGGTTCTTCTCTAGAGGTGGATGTACAGGTTCTTGAGGTTCTTCTAATTCTTGATCTTCGTCTTGAATTTCTTCGTTCATGATTGTATCATGAATTATAGGTTCTCTTGTTTCTTTAGGTTCTTCAGCTGGTTTCTTCCTAGATTTGATGTAGGCTGAATCTTTGTTAAATGTTACTTCTCTGCTAATGTCAATCTTCTTGAACCCTGGGAAGTATATTCTGTAAGCCTTTGAGCTTTCAGAGTATCCCACAAATATACCCTTCTTTCTTGAAGGATCTAATTTTGTCCTCTTCTCTTTTGGAATGTGAATGTATATTGGACAACCAAATATTCTGAGATGGCTGACTTCTGGTTTCTTTCTGGAGAATACTTCTTCAAGATTCTTGTTCTCGAATACTCTGTGTGGAGTACGGTTCTGTACATACACCGCTGTTCTGGAAGCTTCTGCCCAAAGATGCATAGGAAGATCTTGATCATGAAGCATTGGTCTTGCAACTTCCATGATAGTTCTATTCTTCCTTTCTGCAATCCCATTCTATTGAAGATTATAAGGAGTGGACAACTCCCTCTTAATCCCTGAGTCTTTACATAGCTCTTTGAATTCATTCGAAGTGAATTCTCTTCCATTATTTGATCGAAAGGTCTTGATCTTCTTTTCAGTGTGGTTCTCGATCAAGGCTTCTAGATCCTTGAACTTATTGAATACTTCGTCTTTGTTCTTCATAAAGTATATCCATGCATTTCTATAAAAATAATGAATAAAAGAATCGTAGTATGCATACTCGCTTAGTGAAATTGATGACATTGGAACGCACACATCGGAATGGATGATTTCCAAGATTCCTTTTGCCTTGCTTTTGCTACTTGGAAATGTCTTCTTTGTGTTCTTCCCTTTCGCACATCCTTTGCATACATCTTCATGTTTTGTCTGCACTTCTAAGAGACCTTCAACAACTTTGGTTACAAGTGGTAGTGCTCTGTAATGCACATGTGCAAGCCTTCTATGCCAAATCTCATTTGGTTCTACGAAGTCATGAACCAAAGCTTGTTATAAATGGCCCTTCAATTTGTATAAGCCTCCTTCTTGTTCCCCAATCACTACTGCATCGTCAATGGTCTTTCCTTTTGGCCACACGATGACTTGACCATTTATAAATGCAACCCTCATTCCTTTTGCATCTAATGAAGATATGGAGAGGAGATTCTTCTTTAGTCCTGGTACAAACAATACTTCCTTCATTGTCATAGATTTTCCAGAGTCTAGATTATAGGAGGATTCCCCACTACCTTTTATTGGATACTGGTAGTCATCTCCAAGTTTCACCTTGTGAGGTGACTCATGTTCAGATAATTTCACAAAGGATTCCTTGAATCATGTCAGGTGCTTGGAAGCACCACTCTCTATAAGCCAAGCATTGCTACCATGTGTGACAGTTCCCGTGAGAGAAGAGATCAGAACATATTCTTTATCACTTGAAGAATCATCACTAACTTGTTTGTTTCTCTTCGTGGAAGGTTGATCATCTTCTGCAGCATGAGCATCATGTCTTCTCTTGTTTCCCTTCTTCTTGTGATAGCCACTTTTATTTTTAGGAAAGTCTCTAGAAAAATGTCGTCTTTCATCACATGTATAGCAAATGTACTTAGACAAATCTCTAGGCTTTCTAGAGTTATTTCTTTGATGAGAGTACTTACTTCTATGGTGGCTAGATCTGGATTTCTTATAATGTACTGTGAGAGCTTGATCTTCACTTCCCATCTTTTCTTCTCGCGCTGCTATCTAAGCTTCTTCTTGAGAGCATTCTTCCCATAGTCTGTTCAACTTGACTAACTTCTTTTTGGCACAGATCCCTTGAATAAAGGAGTCCCATGATCTACAGAGACCATTCAAGGTGGTCATCACAATCTATGCATTTTCTACTTCTTCATCTATTGCTTCCAGTTGTTCCTTGATCTGAGAGACTCTTGTAAAGTAAGACTAGATGGTTTCTGCAATATGGATCTTTACATTCTTCAGCTGGTTTCTCAGAGTCATCTTCCGGTTTATGTTCTTCCCTTCAAACAATTTGGTTAGGGAATCAAACATAGCTTTAGGTGTCTTTAGGGAGGACACCTGTGGTATGAGGTGATCCTTGATTGAATCAACAATAATCCTATTTTCCATAACCAGCTTATTCTTATGTAAGGCCTTAGCCTCATCTCCCTCTGGAACTAGAACCTCCTCATCGATGTAGGAGTCCAACTCATTTTATTTCAGGACCAGGGAGATCCTATATTTCTAGGCTCAAAAGTTATCAGCTCCCTCAAGCCTTTAATCAAGCTTGGTATGATGAGACATCTTAATTGATAATGTCAAATGGAAATACAAAAGATTTATATCTTACCAGGTCAAGATGTCGGATATGGATTTGGAGCTGAAATTCTGTAGTGTTGGTTCAGGAGAAGATTAGGGTTTTAATTTTCTGGAGTTCTGTCCAACCAAATGCTTTGATCTTGATCCCTAACTTGGATTTTGGGGAGAATATCAATCCAGTCCCGGGCTCACTGAAAAATTCCACTTTTGTGGAAAGCCCTAATTTTCGGCAGTAGTGTCGGGTCCAAAACTGAAAAACCTCAGAATTGGATTCTACTTCAACAGAAAGATGCTCCCTAAGGAGGAGAGTTAATCCAAGCTTCTTTTGCTGAAAATATATGGAGGAATATCCACAAAGTAGAAAGCCATCGACATGACATTTGGGCTTGTGGATAAAGGGGCTTGACCACATGTAAACTAAATGAAAAAAAGTCGATAGATTGGAACACCCAACACATTTTTTATTGACAAGAGCATTGGGAGAAGTTACCAAGTGCTAGAAATTGTGTGGACAGAGTTATCTATGGGACTCTAGGTCGACCATGAGGAGAGCCCACATATTTATTGTGGATTCCAAATGTTGCGATTAATTAATTAATCCTACCTTGACCACAATAGTCTAATTGTACTTTCCTATATTAGGAGGTTACTTCCACCTCACTAGTGCCATGGGACTCATCTAGGGCCCAAATAACACTTGATGTGCCATCTTGCATGAGTTTAGGATCTACAGATATCAATCCCTATAATTTAGGAACCCACACTAAGTGCCACCAACAATCACCATCAGTTGATCCTAGTTGGTGTTCATTTACATATGTTATGCTTCGATTCTCATAAGTTATTTCATCTTCATTTACTCTAGCAGCACTTTGCATGATTTAAGGGAGGTTGGGAACATTTTCTCACATACCTTGATCAGTTAACTGGGTGTGAACTAATTTAGTTTTCTAGAGTTGCATTAGTGAGTCTCTAGTGGTGTTTTTCCCACATTGAGTTAGCACTGGAGTTGGTCCAAGTTGGTGAATTTGAATCCTACTTGTGTAATTTGAATTCTTCCTATTGTATCATCATTCTATTATAGGGAGGTTAATGATAATTTATGTAATGATATTCTAGCAAAATTTTGGTCTCCTGGTTGTTCAATTTTCACCATGAATGTTTGATCAGTTTACACGAAATTGCTTCTCTCTATCCTACAACATTATTTCACAGTGAATTCATTCAATCCCGAGGATCCTAATATTTGGAAAATTAAACATGGTCTCATAGCAGGTGTTCATACAAACTTCAAAACTTGGAAACTTCCATTGATGCACCATAAGCAATTGGGTTCCACCTAATTCCTGGTATTGTTGCCTTACACCATCTGGATTTTTTCTAGAGAAGTATAGCCATATGTGATGCACCCATAGAAAGTGCACATGTCGAAGTGGAGAGTGTTTGAATGGTTTGATTTCAAATTGAAGTGTTTTTGTAGGTAAATCAAACAATTTTGAATAATTAATTGTTCATTGAAGCTGCAAGATGGATAATTAAACAACTTTGATACCCAGAATCCTCACACCCTTTAACTATCTTGATTGGAGGAACGATATGAAGATAGTCTTGCAAAACAAGGGAATGTACAGGGTAACCATTGGTAGATAGGTGGAACGCAAGAATCCTTTTAAGAATTCGAAGTATCTAAACAAGCTGGATCAAGCATTTAGCTTCATGTGCATCCATATCTCCAGAGAGTTACTCTTCAATCTTGATGGACTAAAAAACACAAATAAAATATGGGAGAATCTTGAATCCTTGTTTGGAAAGCAAGATGAGAGGAGGGGTGATATTTTGGAGAATGAGTTGATTGCATTACAACCCATAAAATTCAAAACTATACAACAATTCTTCTCAAAATTCAAATCCCCTGTCATGTAGCACAAACAGTGTGGTATTGACAAGAAGGATGAGCAATTGGTGCTCTAAATTATGAGAAAACGTGGCCCATAATTCTTAGTGTTCGTATTCACCTTTCACTTTAGTAGACTGAAAATTCTTAATTGGTGAATGCAATCCCTTGATTCCTTAAAAAAATATCTTATTCAGGAACAAGACAAGATGATACAAATGGGAGCTCTCAAATCCTCCAAGAATCAAGCTCTGTTAGCTAGGGAGACTACAAATGCACAAGAAAAGGGGAAGAAAAAAGGAAAATAGAAGAAGAATAGTGATTTCAATCCTAAGGATGAGCATATTCCTTCAAAAGGAGCCTTAGGTTGCAAGAAGGACAAGCACAACAAGTTTGACAAGGGCAAGTGCTCTTATGCAAAAGAGGAAATCATCCATAGAATCTATGTATGAAGAAAAAAATAGACCAAATGTATAGGCTCCTTGAACATAACAATATTTTCCTTTTTGAAGGTGCAAAGAAGTTTGATGCTAGAAACAAGACTAAAGATAATGAGAGATTCCATGCTCTAAAGGAAGGATTTTCATAGTCACAGTAATTTCTCATTGATTATGGATCCTCCAACCACATGGTTTCCTCCAAAGAATCATTCTCTTCTCTGGATCTCTCTAGAGGACCAATGATCCACATGGGATATGACTCACAGTTGTCGTGAAAGATTCCATCACATTTTAGCATGGAGTGTTCAATAATGTTCTCTATGTCCCTTCCCTGACAACAAATTGGTTTTCTATATACCAAATGACTCGTACTGGCTCACCCAAGAAAGTCACATTTGATCTTAACGCAGTGGAAATATTACAGATATCTACTGAGAATCTGATAGCGAAAGGAGTTGCTAATCATTCCTTCAAGGAATATGATTTTTCACACTTTCTTCCTAATTCATATCCTAGTGCCCAAGTGACTCAATCCAATGACACAAGCAGGTTGTGGCATGAAAGGTTTGGCCACTTAAACTTCAAGTATCTCCAATAGTTGCACAATCAAAATATGGTTGATGGATTGCTTATCATCAAATCCTCTGAAGGTGTATGCAATGGTTGCTTAGTAGCTAAGAATCCAGAGTGAAGGTATGAGGTTGGGAAGGAAAGGAGAGCTTCCTACACACTTGATTTGATTCATAGTGATGTCTCCGTACCAATTCCTACAACATGTATGAATGGATCCATATACTTTCTGACCTTCATTGATGATTGTTCAAGGTATTGTTGGATCTACTGTATGAAGCAAAAGTTTGAGGTGTTTGAGACCTTTAAAAATTTCAAAGCCTTAGCTAAGAACACTCTTGGGAAGAATATCAAAGCACCCAGATCAGATAATGGAGTAGAGTACATCAAAATATAATTCCAGTAGATGTGTGCTTCTATAGGTATTCAAATGCAACACTCGGTCCCATAAACACCACAGTAAAATGGTGTAGCTGAGAGGAATAACAGATATCTGAAAGAGATGGCTACATTCCTTCTTGAAGAAAGAAATATTGATCCAAATATGTGGGCTGAAGTGGTAAATTATGCTTCGTACATCCAAAATAGAGTTCCTCATAAGTCAATGATTAGGGTCACTCATTTCAAAGCATTGATGGGAAATAATCCCAATATTTCACATTTGAGGGTTTAGGATTTAAAGCATGGGCCATAATTCCTACTGACTAGAGAAAATACTTCCAAGACCAGAGTAGCAAATGCATATTGTTGGGATATGAAGATGATGCAAAGGCATAAAAACTCATGGATATTTCAACCAAAAAGTGCTTCATAGAGTGCAATGTTCAATTTGAAGAAGATCAGGTGCATGATCCATAGCCAGGTGAAGAAGGTATAATTACTCAGTCAAATCCATTTGTAGATAATGATATCTTTACTAATATTTCAGATTTAGTGTATGAAGAGGAGGATCAATATTATCAATATCTTGATGTTGAGAATGAACCTCAAGTAGATCTAGATCCATATCTAGCACCCGATCCCACTCAAAGGCCTAAATGGTACCAAAATCTCATTGAAGCTGCTTGGAATAGTGTTGGGGATTCACATGACATAATAAGGACAAGATCAGGATGACAAAATTGCACTCTGACCTAAAATTCAAGTTCTGCCAGAGAGGTGCTTCATGACGATGGGTCAAATCGTCCGTGCTACAAAGTACCTTTCCATGATCCAAGATGGTAGGAAACCATGGATGATGAGTATGATTCACTACAAGACAACAAGACCTAGGAGATTGTCACTTTTCCTCCTAGGAGGAAGTTAGTTCAGTGCAAATGGATCTACAAAACCTAGCTAGTAGTTGATGGAACCACTACCAAGTACAAGGCCCATTTAGTGGAAAATGGGTACTCACAATTCCATGGGTTGGACTACATCGAGACATTCTCTCTTGCTGCAAGAATGGACTGCATAAGGCTAGTTTTGGTGACCTATAATAGTAGATCTATATGAGAGAACCTGAGGGGTACATTGAAGATTCCTCCTTGGTTTGGAAATTGAGGAAATATTTGTATGGTCTTAAGAAAACCCCAAGGGCATGGTATGCCAAGATGGATGCATTCCTAATGTCATAGAAATTCGAGAGATGCAAGTTTGACTACAATGTCTCCATGCAGTAGAAGGGGGGATTCTTAATAGTGAGTATTCTATGTGTGGATGACTTTCTCATTACTAGTGGCTCAACTGCTATATTGAGAGGAATCAAGTAATATTTGAGTGAAGCATTCTCCATGACTGATATAGGACAGTTAAGGTAGTTCATTAGTCTTCAAGTAAATAAAAAATATTCAGCAATCATGATTACACAGTCCAAATACATAGGATAATTGCTCAAAATATTCCACATGGCTGATTGTAAGGAAACACCATTCCCCTTCTTATATGGAATCAAGTTGGAAGAAAGTGGTTCCACACCACTGGTTGACAATACACTCTACAGAAAGTTGATTGGTACCCTATTGTACCTCACCCATTCAAGGCAAGATTTATCTTATGATGTGAGTGTTGCTACCAGATTCATGAAGTGGACACATGAGCTGCAATGGAAAGCATTAAAGTGCATATTGCATTATCTACAGGGTACGAGGGAGTTTGGGATCCACTATTTTGCTGGTGCACAACTAGATCCAATTGGTTTTATTGATTCAGAATGGGATGTCGATAGTACTGAAATGAAATATACATTAGGATTTGTGTTCATGTTGGGATCTAGACTAATATACTGGTCAAGTAAGAAGTAAGAAGATGTTTCTCTCTCTTTAGTTGAAGCAGAGTACTGGGGGGTTGTGAATGCAACTATTCAGGCAGTTTGGATACATGTGATTTTGAAAAAGTTTGGCATTTGTAATTCTCCTTCAGTAAACCTCTTTTGTTATAATCAGAGTGAAATAAAGATATCCAGTGATCCATTCTAGAAGTAGTTGACCAAGCACATTGAAGTCCACATGCACTACATCCATGAACTAGTGCATTAAAAGGATATCACTCTACAATACTACCCTATAGAGGAGCATATTGCAGACATATTCCCCCAGTCTTTTAGTAAAAATATATTTTTCTATCTCATATCTCTTCTTGGTGTAAAGGTTTGATTTAGTTATTGTTCCTAGTTTTTCATGCTTATTTTGAGTGGGGGGTTCCCATGAGGTTTTCCCCATTTCCTCAGTTTGTTGAGAAATGATTTTTGCATTTAGATTGTATAGGTGACCTTTGGTCTTAATTTCTAGGGCCAAGGTTGTCCAAGTTAGGATTAATTAGTTCATCCTCCCTTGAACACCATAGTATAATTGTATTTTCCTAGCATAGGAGGTTATTGCCACCTCACTAGTGCCACGGGGGAATCATCTGGGACACACATAACACTTGATGCATTATTTGGCATGAGTTTAGGATATCTAGTGATCAATCCCTATTACTTAGTAACCCACGTTGAGTGCCACCAGTAGTCACCAACAGTTGACCCTAGTTAGTGTTTAGTTATGTTTAGTTATGCTCCAATTCCCATTATCTAGTTAAAATTAAATTAGTATAGCATCACTTTGCATGATTTAAGGGAGGTTGGAGACACTTTCTCACCTACCTTGATCAGTTACCTAGGTGTTAACTAATTTAGTTGTTCAGAGTTGCATTAGTGAGTCTCTAGTGGTGATTTTTCTACATTGACTTAGCACTAGAGTATGTCCAAGTTGGTGAATTTGAATCCTACCTCTGACATTCAAAATTTTTGTATTGTATCATCATTGAATTAAAAAGGGTTAATGATAATTGATGTAATGTTATGCTGGACAAATTTTGTATCCTGGTTGTTTAATTTTCACCATGAATGTTTCATCAATTTATACTGAAATGCTTCTCTCTCTAACAACTTTCTTTCATAGTGAATTCATTCAGGCATGAGGATCCTAAAATTTGCAAAATTAAACACCAAAACCATGCATCCATTCATTGGTTTCCCACTTTTAGTGAGAACGTCTCAGATATAATAGGTGGATGCACCTGGAAAGAAGGCAACACACAATCCAAGGATCCAATCATTGAAGAATTTCTCTAATGACGAGATCATCCAAGCAATGAACTGAGGTATTGAAGTAGAGTGCTCAAGTGCAAGATAGGTCATGATAAAATTCTTCATGATAGATAGAGGTGATATCAAGTAAACTGATATATTTTTGGATGAAGCACTTGAGGAGTGTCTTTTTTAAACTTTGGATAGCTAGTTGAAGGCCACACCCTCTTTATATCTAAGCTTTTAGCCATTACCCAAAACTTGCATTGTAACGTGTTCTATTAATAAATAATTGTTAGGTGCTTTCTTGGGCACCTATTGAATATATTGTGTTGTGGTTTTCTCTCTTATTTAACTGTTAAATTGGATAAGTAAGATCACACACATAATAATCTAAGTCGCATGTACAGGTTGGAAAAGATGTTGGGCATGGTTGGATCAAGAAATAGACAGACAATCAACAAAAGGTATGGGAATTCTATGAGTGAATAGGTGTAGTCCACATAAGAGTAACCTAAAGTGGCCAAGTACTCAAAAAAATTAAGGTGGTATCGCATAATTACCGAGTTTGGGAAATCCTATGGCACCAAAATTTTGGGGTTATGAAAAATGGTATCAAAGTGGGTATCAAGACTGATAGTGTATCAAAAATTTAATTTTTTGAAAGGGTTGTTCACCACTATTCTAGTCATGATAGAAGGTACTATATCAAGTTTGAAGATAGGATGTGTCCCAAAAATCTAGGTTTTGGTAAGGCTCTTCACCAATGTCCTTGGTATGATGAATGGTATAAGATCAGTTTTGAAAATTGGAACTAAAGTTTAAGGAGAAGTGTGCTCGTGCTGTAGTGCATTGGGAGAGTTTTGACCATTAAAAGGTTCACCCAATATGCACTGGATCAAGAGAGGTTCTCCCACATAAAAGTTTACATTGGATGCAACATGTCGAGAGAACCATTTCTAGGTTATTGCTCGATTGGTGCTAAAGAGACACAAAATACCAAGATGGAAGGTTTGTTAAGGTAAAATAACACCAAAACTAAGAGATGTTCCAATTGTGACCCTAGCACACAAAGGAACTAGAGCATTCTAGTGCAAAAGTTGATGTCTTGTCTAAAAAAGTGTAGAATTTGATAGTGAGGTTGGAGTTCTTTGGTAGGAAGAATACCAAATTAATAGAATAAGTCCAACCCAATAGCAAGGGTAAGATCATTGCATGCTTCCTTTGTTCACATAACAACTTTGATAGAGATTGTCCTTTGAGCTAGGTTTAGAGAAGTGATTAAAAGAAGTATCACCAACACCAATTGTGAAGCTAACATATTTGGGAGAAACTCAAGATCAAGCATTAGAGGAAATTTCAACTCGAAATGGGCCTCCTAAAATGAACTAATAAAATAATAGTTAAAATAACCACGCTACCCCAAAAATAAGAAATCATCATCACATTTTTTCAGGTATTTCTTATTTTTGGGGTAGCGTGGTCCGTCAAAAGTATGCCGAGTGGGTACTCGTTGGATGCGGAATTTAATTCTGCATCCAACGAGCTCTCTCGATCAAAATTTGAGTAAAAAAACAGGGAGATATGTCAAAAATACAAACAAAAAAAGTAGTTTTTTTTATGATACCTATCGCCAAATTTATATTAAAAAAGTGTTTAAGACCTATACGGTATTTCAAATTTAAAGTAATTTCATTGGCTAACATATGATGACATGGAATTTGAATAAAAGTTAAAAGGCCCATTTTGAGTTGAAATTTCCTCTAATGTGACTTCGAGCACCAATTGATGGTGCCTTGGAAATAGGTCTTTGAAAGTTTGGTGTAGGTCTGTGGCATGCTTTGTAAGGAAACAACCCAAATGAAATGATTATTTTGTATGTAACCATGTTTGGATAAAGGTACAATATTTGATTGGATTTGGTGTGATGCAAGATTTTGTGAATGAACAAAACAAGATAGTACTTCACACATAAAAAATATAGTCAAGACCCACAATCAAGTGCAATAAGGAAGGAGGAACAATTCCTCAACATGAGCCCCAAATCTAGTGCAAATTTTGTTAGTACACGATGGGATTTATGACTATATGCTAAATCCCACTCAAACAGAGTTACTAGGTTGCATACCATCAGAAAGAGAAGTATTTTTTAGGTATTTATCCACAAATCACAAGCTAGACACTTGGATTGGCTATGTTGTTGATGACCCCTTATTGAACTATGTTACTGAATGATAGCATGAAGTTGGATCCTTGCGCGGTAGAAATAAATGGAGTTGGGTGCCTTTGAAAGGATTCTTAGAAAGTTTACTCAAGTACAACAATGAGTAGAGGTACCTGAGTAAATTTACCATAGCCAAAAAGAGTTGTGCAGGTTTACCAAAACACAAAAGGAAAGATACCAATTTTAGCATAAAGAGTGCATTTCTATGGGAAGGATGCGACAGTTAGATTAGCTACCCTACTAGTATAGACCATGGGAGATATAAGCATATAAATTCATGGAAAAATACCTATGTATCGAAGTGGTAGTAAGTCAGAATGGTGCAAGACTTGGGCATGTTAACAACCTTGTTCTGAAGGTTAAGTCACCACAAAGATGCGAGTTGGTGGTAATCGTAGCGGGTTGTGATTATAACAAAAGGAAACAACCACAATTTTTTGTATCTTGGAGACATCGAGGGTAGACTTGGGAAATTTTATTCATTGATGTAATCATTAATCGCTCAAATGATGGACCAAAGACAATGTGGAGTGGTTGGACATAACCATGAATGGGTGCATGACACTAGACATTGGGAATGCGAGGATGACAATAATTCTTACAACATTGTCTAGGATGTTAACAAAGTTGAGTAAGGGAGGATGTAATTTGCATGCTTTGCAATAGGTGAAAATCCTTCACTAGAACATCCATCAACAACTTGGGTGCATGGGAAACTAGCATGCCTGAGGTGGATTGATGTATTTGGGAATATCTAGGAGCACGAAAGGAAACCATGGATAGTGTTGGATAATGCACGATCTTAGAGATTTAGACAATGGGGCTTGCAACCAATAGGATTCACTGAGGGGAGCATTGGTAAGGAGCTTATGTAATATCCCCCATGTTTTACTTTAATTTTGACTATGTATAAATTCAAATTTGAAGACTAGGTGGAAAATATTTTATCATTTATTTTAAAAATATGCAAGATAATAAATTTCCACTTTCTCTCATGAGAAGGTAGATGTAAAATACAATGTTGGACTTTATTAATAAGATGTTGGAAAATTGGAATGATCATGTTAGAACTTTATTAACCATGAACCCAAAGTTTGCAAGCATAGACATTCTAATAAAGAGATGAGAATGGAAAAGGTCAAAAGACAATTTTATGAACCAATCCCCTAAATTTGGGAGCGGATCCAAGGCTAACCAATTCCCTAAGGAGGGAAAGTTGAGCCTTGTGTAATACCAAGGAAAACTATTTTTTAGATGTGTATGTGTGAGGAAAGGACATTGTCTAGTGTGCATGGGAAACTTGTTGTGTGAGAAACCTTGATGTGTTAGGCATTTTTCTAAGTTATGACCTTTACTAAGTTAAGAAAGAGCTAGTTCCAGTTTTGAGTGAGTAAGATATTCTATTTGAAAAAAAAAAATTGTAGGTAGAGAGAAGGGTGTTATTCCCTACGTTGTAATGGATCATGCAAAGGGATGGTTGTTGAGCAAGAGGATTGGTTTTTCATTGATCTATGGTTGGGTGGAATGTGGTTGTTCCAACTATAATTTCCTTACAAGTATTTCAATTTAGATATGTCTTAGAAATATGTTCACTTCCTATCTTATTTTTTTATTTATGTTAATATTCAATATAAAAGACTACTATTGTAATCATGTATTTAGAAACCAATCTATCCCATATGGTTACTCTATTTTAGTTACCCACAATATGCAAATTTACTATTTTTAAATATGTATGAAAGATTGTTCTATGTTGTATTCATGTTTAAGCTATTTATAAAGTGTAAAACGACTAAACCTAGATATGTAGAAATCTATTATAGTTCTCAACTCATTTATGGGTTAATTTTTTGTATAAATTTCAATTTAAATATTTGCACTCTTTAAACTAAGAGGTTCCTGTTATCGTAGAAATACTAATAACAACTAATTAATTCTATTATTTGTGAGTAAATATGCTTCGTATGTCTAGTGTTGTAACTGTTAATATTTTACATACATTTACTAATGAGTGAAATCGTAATAAAAATTACACACACATATAATATGGATTATATTATTTAAACAAAATATATTTAAACATAATTGCATAAAACCCTAGAGTTATACACATATATTGTAACTCGGTAAAACAAATAAAAAACACCAAAGTAAAGCTTCTATCAAATTAATATATAATTCCATCAACCTCTTTAAAATAAACTATTAATAACTTAGACATGCATATATTTATTTACCCTTCAATACATATAAAACTTAAAACTATGTTGTTCCCTCCATGCCAAAACCAAACAAAAAAAAAATCTAAGGGTCAAAGCCTTGAACTCCAAATCTAAACAAAGCAAACAAGGGAATGGATAAACCCGATCACATAATCTCTATACAAGGTAAAAACGAATCTAACTAACGCATGGTAAGTGTTGATGTATTTGTAACTTTGGAATGTATTCATCTATGCATCTTATGTATTGTAACCCGATGTTTATTCCGAGATGTATCTATTATGTAATTGAGCCATGTTTTCATGCCCCAATGTTCCGATCGGGAGAATCAATAATGTAAACAATTCATGTCAAGTCATAGTGGGTAACCCTCTGATTGTCTAAGGGTTAAAGTCCCCGCAGTTTCGGGGCACTAGGGTTATTAGACTCTCCATGTAGAGGTCGGCCCTAGTAGGGTTTTAGTCATGTCAGGATTAGTATAAATAGAGAGATGGAGTCTCTATTTAGTACACATCACTCACACACTCAAGTGTAGCGCATAGTTGAGGAAGGAGAAGAAACTGGGGCTAGACAAGAAGAAGATTACTACTGTCAGGAGTGCATCTTACTGTTTTGGGGTTTTACATCTTGTGCTGATTCTATCTCTGAGGAAGTTGTGGAGTTTTCTCCATTTATGGTTTCCCCGATGAAAAACATTGTGTTCATTGTCTCTTGTGTTTGATTGTTGTACTTGTTGTTCTCTTAGTAAAGATCCTAACATAATGTTAGCTTGAATGTTGAAAAACTAACATGGTATCAGAGCTAACCTGAGAAGAAGACACTGTGCAGCTGCGGGAACTAGGGATTCCTAGTTTGTGGATCTTCCTCCACATATTTTCAGCAAAAGTAAGGTGGAATAACTCTCCTCCTTAGGGCGCATCTTTCTATCGAAGCAGAATCCAATTATGAGGTTTTTCAGTTTTGGACCTATCATTGCTGCCAGAAATTAGGACTTTTCATAGAAGAGGAATTTTTCAGTGATCGTAGGCCTGGATTGATATCCTCCCCAAAATCGAAGTTAGGGGAAAATTTCAAGACATTTGGGTGGAAAAAACTTTGGAAAAGCAAGACCCTGATTTGCTCTTGAACCAGCTCTGCAGGATTTCAGCTCAAGTTTCAGATCCAACATCTTGACTTTGGTAAGATCTAAAATCTTTTGTATTTCCATTTGAGGTTCTCAATTAAGATGTCTCATCATACCAAGCTTGAGGGAGCTGATAACTTTCGAGCCTGGAAGTATAGGATCTCCCTGGTCTTGGAAGAAAATGAGTTAGACTCCTACATCCATGAGGAGGTTCCAGTTCTAGAGGGAGATGAGGCAAAGGCCTTACATAAGAAGAAGATGGTTATGGAAAAGAGGACCATTGTTGATTCTATCAAGGATAACCTTATCCCACGAGTGTCCTCTCTAAAGACACCTAAAGCTATGTTTGATGCCCTAACCAAATTGTTTGAAGGGAAGAACATAAATCAGAAGATGACTCTAAGAAACCAACTGAAGAATGTGAATATTCAGAATGCAGAAACAATCCAGTATTACTTCACAAGAGATTCTCAGATCAAAGAACAACTAGAAGCAATTGATGAAGAAGTGGAAAATGCATAGATTGTGATGACTACCTTGAATGGCCTTCCTAGGTCATGGGATTCTTTCATCCAAGGAATCCATGCTAGAAAGAAGTTAGTCAAGTTAAGTAGACTATGGGAAGAGTGCTCTCAAGAAGAATCTCGGATAGCAGCTCAAGAAGAGAAGATGGGAAGTGAAGATCAAGCTCTCACGGTACACTCCAAGTCTCACTCCAAGTCAACCAAAAGAAGATCTAATAGCTCCAGAGGTAAGCACTCTCACAAAGATATCACTAGAAATTTTTTATGTAGGATCATATGTTATAAATGTGATGAAGCAGGACACTATGCAAGGAATTGTCCTAACAAACAGAAACTAATGAAGAGGAGCAACAAAAGAAGACATCATGCTCGTGCTGCAGAGGATGATGAACCATCCAGGAAGAGATCCATATATGAAAGTGAATATTATTCAAGTGAGGATGAATATGTTCTGATCTCCGCTCTCACAGGTAACATTACTCATGGAAGTGATGATTGGCTTATAGATAGTGGGGCTTCCAAACATATGAATGGATTCAAGGAATCCTTTGTGAGACTGTCAGAACATGAATCACCTCACAAGGTAAAGCTAGGAGATGACTACGAATATCTGTTGGAGTAGGGTCCCGCAGCTACAGAAGAAGCTGCTAGTTTTGGCGGAAAGATAAGTTTTGGCGGAAAGAAGTTAAGACAGAGCTACGACGTCGTAGCATGTTTCCAGCTGGAGAGAAGAGCCAGAAACCATGAATTTTAAGATAGAAAATTCAAGAAGGAAACGGTACGTGAGCGGCCGAGAAGAGAGAGCTCACCCACTGCATTGAAGGCAGTGGTGGAAGACAGGAGGGCTCAGCAACCCTCATAAAGGAGAAGGAGCAATGAGGCTGAAGCATTGAAGGTGAAGGACAGAATAGCGAAGCGGTGCATAGTACCCATGATCAGTGCCGGGAAGCATGGAAGACTGCAGAGAGTTGTGGTGTGATGGAAAGCGGCTACCTCAAGTACAGATATGGCCGACTGTCACTAGTTAGGTTTTGGGTTACTGTTGGGACAGGCCCACAGTGTTGTAATGGCAAGACCTTCGGGATTCCTATATAAGAATTTATTTTGTATTGTTAAAGGGTTGGTTGGTTGGTTAGTTGGTCGATAGTTTGGTTAGTTGGGTCATTCAGTTGTTAATAGCATTTTGCAGACTGTTAGACTGTTGTAAAAGCCTAGCTCTGGTTCTGTTACTAGCGGTAGCAATCTTCCGGTAACCAGTAGCTAGCTTATAGAATATGTATGTAAAGATCCATAGGGATCGACAGAGAGGGAAGAGTATATTGTAAGAGAGAAATATAGAAGAGAGAAGAGATCTAAGAGAGAAGATCCTAAGCTGCATATGCGGTGCAGCAGAACTGTGTTTTTTTATTATAGCTCAGGGGAAGGTAAAACACGGTTCTGCTACACCGCATATGCAGCTTATGATCTTCTCTCTTAGATATATTCTCTCTTCTATATTTCTCTCTTACAATATACTCTTCCCTCTTTGTCGATCCCTGTGGATCTTTACATACATATTCTATAAGCCAACTACTGGTTACCGGAAGATTGCTACCGCTAGTAATAGAACCAGAGCTAGGCTTTTACAACAGTCTAACAATATGCAAAATGCTATTAACAACTGAATGACCCAACTAACCAAACTATCGACCAACTAACCAACCAACCAACCCTTTTACAATACAAAATACATTCTTATATAGGTAGCCCGAAGGTCTTGCTATTACAACACTGTGGGCCTGTCCCAACAGTAACCAAAAACCTAACTAGTGACAGTCGGCCATATCTGTACTTGAGGTAGCCACTTTCCGTCACACCACAGCTCTCTGCAGTCTTCCATGCTTCCTGGCACTGATCATGGGTACTATGCATCGCTTCGCTATTCTGTCCTTTGCCTTCAATGCTTCAGCCTCGTTGCTCCTTCTCCTTTATGAGGGTCGCTGAGCCCTCCTGTCTTCCGCCGCTGCCTTCAATGCAGTGGGTGAGCTCTCTCTTCTCGGCCGCTCATGTACCGTTTCCTTCTTGACTTTTCTATCTTAAAAGTCATGGTTTCGGGCTCTGCTCTCCAGCTGGAAACGTGCTACGACGTCGTAGCTCTGTCTTAACTTCTTTCCACCAAAACTTATCTTTCTGCCAAAACTAGCAGCTTCTTTTGTAGCTACGGGACCCTGCTCCAACAATATCCAATAAAAGGTAGTGGGGAATCTTCCTATAAACTAGACTCTGGAAAGTCTCTAAGACGGAAAGAAGTATTGTTTGTGCCAGGACTCAAGAAGAATCTTCTCTCTGTATCAACATTAGATGCAAAAGGAATACATGTTGCATTCTTAGATGGTCAAGTCATCATGTGTCCACAAGGAAAGACTATCGATGATGCAGTAGTGATTGGAGAACAAGAAGGAGGATTGTACAAATTGAAGGGCCATCCCGAACAAGCCTTGGTCCATGACATAGTAGAGCCAAGTGAACTTTGGCATAGAATGCTTGCACATGTGCATTACAGAGCACTACCTATTGCAAGCAAAGCTGTCGAAGGTCTTCCAGAAATACAAGCAAAACATGATGAGGTCTGCAAAGGATGTGTGAAAGGAAAGAATACAAAGAATACATTTCCAAGCAGTAAAAGAAAAGCAAAAGGAATCTTGGAAGTCATCCACTCTGATGTATGTGGTCCTATGTCATCAAACTCACTAAGGGGGTATGCATACTATGTTTCTTTTATTGCTGATTTTTCTAGGAAGACATGGGTTTACTTCATGAAGAACAAAGACGAAGTATTCAGTAAGTTCAAGGAATTCAAAGCCTTGATCAAGAACCATATTGAAAATAAGATCAAGACATTTCAATCTGATAATGGCGAAGAATTCAGTTCAAATGAATTCAAAGAGCTATGCAAAGAATCAGGGATTAAGAGGGAGTTGTCCACTCCTTATAATCCACAATAGAATGGGATTGCAGAATGGAAGAACAATACTATCATGGAAGCTGCAAAAGCAATGCTTCATGATCAAGACCTTCCTATGCATCTTTGGGCAGAAGCTGCCAGAATAGCGGTGTATGTACAGAACCGTACTCCACATAGAGTACTTGAGAACAAGACTCCTGAAGAAGTCTTCTTCAGCAAGAAACCAGAAGTCAGCCATCTCAGAATATTTGTCTGTCCTGTGTACATCCACATTCCAAAAGAGAAGAGGACTAAATTAGATCCTTCAAGAAAGAAGTGTATATTTGTGGGATACTCTTAAAGCTCGAAGGCTTACAGAATATATTTCCCAGGATACAAGAAGATTGACATCAGTAGGGATGTAACATTTGATGAAGACACAACTTACAACAAATCCAGAAAGAGACTTGCTGAAGAACCTGAAGAAGCAGAAGCACCCAGAATTAATGATACAACCATGAATGAAGAAACTCAAGAAGAAGATCAAGAATTTGAAGAACCACAAAGACCTGTAGATCCACCTCTGGAGAAGAATCCTCATAAGAGGAAATCTGCTTGGGTACGAGAACTTGTCCAAGGTGCGGAAAGATATGGGGCTCCAGAAGAGAATCACAGAGAAAGAAAGAGGACCAGATCCTGTTCGCGGTATGTATATTTACTATGTGATTTCATTGATAAAGAACCTTTCAATTATGAAGAAGCGACAGAATGGAAAGAATGGAAGGATGCTATGATTGAAGAGTACCAATCAATCATGAATAATGATGTTTGGTATGTTGTCCCAAGACCAGACGGGAAGTCAGTTGTAACTTCCAAATGGATCTACAATATCAAACATGCTATAGACAGTAGCATTGAAAAATATAAGGCAAGATTTGTAGCTCGGGGTTTCTCTCAGAAAGAAGGAATAGACTATGAAGAAACCTTTGCACCTGTAGCCAAATACACTTCCATCAGATCAGTACTTGCTCTGGCTGAAGTGATGAAATGGAAGATACACTAGATGGATGTCAAGACTGCTTTCCTAAATGGTGTAGTGGAAGAGGAAGTGTATGCAGAACAACCACTCGGTTTTGAGATACATGATAGGGAGTCTCATGTGTGCAGATTGAAGAAAGACCTGTACGGTTTGAAATAGGCACCCATGACATGGTACGGCAGAATTGATAGCTTTCTATCCAATTTGGGATTTACCAAGAGTAAAGTAGATTCCAATCTTTACTACAAGGTTAAAGATGGAAACCCAGTGATGCTCCTACTATATGTAGATGATCTATTTGTGATAGGTATGGATGGGTTGATTACTGATACGAAGAGAAATCTTGCTGCCGAGTTTGAGATGAAGGACTTGGGTATGATGCATTATTTTCTAGGTATGGAGGTGTGGCAAAGTGCAGATGGAATCTTCCTTAGACAAGGGAAGTATGCAGTAGAGATCCTGAAGAGTTTTGGAATGATGGACTGCAAGACTATGGCCACACCTATGGCATTGAACTTGAATCTATTGAGTGATGCTTCATCAGAGTCGGTTGATGCTACGATGTATCATCAGATGATTGGGTCTTTGATGTACCTAACGAACACAAGACTACTGAACACCTTGAGCCAGTTCTTGACAGATCTGAGAAATGTTCACTTGATTGCTACAAAGCATATTCTTGAGGTACCTAAGGCGTACAGTTGCTTATGGGATCAAGTACGATGCGAATTAGAAGATTAACATAGAGGGTTATGTTGATTCAGATTAGGTAGGCAGTGCCATCGATAGGAAGAGATATTCAGGTTGTTGCTTCAATATGGGATCAGGTGTCATCTCTTAATTTAGTAGGAAGCAATCCTGTGTGGCACTGAGTACAGCTGAAGCAGAGTATGTCACAACTTGTTCAGCTAGTTGTGAGGCAGTATGGCTGCGGAAGCTATTGTCTAATTTATTTGATCTCTAGATGGATGCTACTTGTATATATAGTGACAGACAGAGTTCAGAGAATCCAGTGTTCCATGACAAGTCGAAGCACATCGAGATTAAGTATCACTATATCAAGGATATGTTGTAGAGAGGAGCAGTGAAGCTCCAATATGTTGCGACAGAGGAACAACTAGTTGATGTGTTGACAATGCCATTGGCTAGAGTGAAGTTCGAGTACTTCAGGGAGAAGCTTGGTGTTCTCCAGATTGAGGTTTCCTCCAAGGGAAAGTGATGAGTCCCAAATCCATTCTGACGAGTAGGTCAGATGTAAGGGCTGAACCATTCTATCATGGTGAGAGGATTTAGTTCCTTCCATGTTAGATATGAGTGCCGCAATCCAAAGCCATTCTGATGAGAAGGTCAGATGTAAGGGCTGAGCCATTCTATCATGGTGAGAGGATTCAGTTCTTACCATGTTAGATATGAGTGCTGATATTCATCACCATTCTGATGAGCAGGTCAGATATAAGGACTAATACATTCTGTCATGGTGAGAGGATTTAGTTCCTTCCATGTTAGATATGAGTGCTAGCCATTCTGTCGAGTAGGATAGATGTAAGGGAAACTACCACTATTTGGGAGAGTGGAGGCACCTGGTCTGTTACCAAGTAGCTCAGTCTAGGAATGGGGGCCTTTCTAACGAGGGTGGAGGATTTGGTTCCTTCCAGGTCAGATGTGAGTGCAGGCCATTCTGACGAAGGTGTAGGACTTGTTTCCTACCAGGTCAGATATAAGGGAAACTTCCATTCTCTAGGAGAATGGAGGCACTTGGTCCATTACCAGGTAGCTCAGTCTGGGACTGGGGGCCTTTCTAGAGAGGGTGGAGGATTTAGTTCCTTCCAGGTCAGATGTGAGTGCAAGCCTTTCTAGTGAGGGTGGAGGACTTGTTTCCTTCCAGGTCAGATATAAGTATTGAATCCTTTTCACAGATGATAGTGATGTCCTGTCATGCTGGTGAATGTGAGTGATGGGCCTTTTTGATGTGATTGTAGGTTTCTACATGATCAGATGTGAGTGCTGGGCGTGCCTTTCTGATGAGTAGGTTAGATGTAAGTGCTGGGAAAAGACCTACATGATGGCTAGGCCTACAGCTAGCATGAAAGAAGGCTGGCTCTATAGAACTTCCTATGACGAGATAGCACACATGATGATGACAAGATGAGATCCAGATCGAGTTATGATCCAGATCCAGTTATGATGACTCCGAGAGATCCATATCGAGTGATGATCCAGATCCAACAGTGATGATCCAGATCTAGTCCAGTGATGATGATCCAGATCGAGAGATGATCTAGGGGCTAGTGATGATATCCCATGATGATCTAGATCGAGAGACGATCCAGATCTAGTGATGATGTCCCATGATGATCCAGATCGAGAGATGATCCAGATCCAATGATGATGATCCATATCAAGAGATGATCCAGATTCGAAGAATGAAGATGACTTGAAGACTCAGAAGACTCGAGATGCAAATGATGAGATGATCCAGTTGATACAAAGAAGAAGACTAGTGCTGAAAATTGTGTCGAAAGAATACCTTCCTAGTTAAGAGGGAGTGTTGATGTATTTGTAACTTCAGAATGTATTCATCTATGTATCTTATGTATTGTAACCCGATGTTTATTCTAGGATGTATCTATTATGTAATTGAGTCATGTTGTCATGCCTCGATGTTTTGATCGAGAGAATCAATAATGTAAACAAGTCATGTCAATTCATAGTGGGTAACCCTCCGATTGTCTAAGGGTTAAAGTCCCTGCAGTTACGGGGCACTGGCGTTATTAGACTCTCCAAGTAGAGGTCAGCCCTAGTATGGTTTTAGTCATGTTGGGATTAGTATAAATAGAGAGCTGGAGTCTCTATTTAGTACACATCACTCACACACTCAAGTGTAGCACATAGTTGAGGAAGGAGAAGACACTGGGGCTAGACAAGAAGAAGATTACTGCTGTTGGGAGTGCATCTTACTATTTTGGGGTTTTACATCTTGTGTTGATTCTATCTCTGAGGAAGTTGCGGGGTTTTCTCCATTTATGGTTTCCCCGATGAAAAACACTGTGTTCATTGTCTCTTGTGTTTGATTGCTGTACTTGTTGTTCTTTCAGTAAAGAGCCTAACATAATGCTAGCTTGAATGTTGAAAAACTAACAGTAAGAAACTAATGGGTAGAGTAACCTTGTTGGGACTTGGTGAACATAGAAGAATAAATTATAAACATAATACAAATGTTTCCCGAAACATAAATACTTTTAATAGATATGTAAACCTCATAAATCCATAAGACAATATTACAAATTATTTGTCTAGAAGTGAAAATGCAGTCATAATACTAATAGTCTCAACATAGTTTTCCCAATAATGTCTACATTAAACCCTCACACTAACAACTAAGATATCACCCTAAGAAATGTAATGAAATATAGCAGGGTCATAAATTCAAATACATGTCATTAATTCCAAAGCACAAATACAATGAGAATAGAGGAAATCTCTCTATATTAGTAGCTAATTGTTTGAATAATTGCATAAAGGACAGTAACAAGCTCGATGGGAAATGCTGAAAAAAATGATTTATTTCTTGGGTGCATAGTAAATCTATATATAAAATAACCGATGGACCAATGTCCATGTGTAGGTCACCATAAGAACCGAATGCACACTAAACCCTCATGTCATGGAGTGATGAAATGGTACCTAAAGTACATAACTAAGGTTGTTGCTCTTATGGTATCTCCTCCGAGCACGGCTACCTATAGCCCCTACATAGACATTGAAACAAAGGTATGATAGTCCATGACCATTATAAAATAATGTAACAACTATAATGCAATAAAGAATATTGTAACAAATGCATTGTATTTCTTACATTTGAGCAAGTGGTTGGGATACCACCTTGACCAGATTGAACATGTTAGAATAATCCGTCAGGATTATTGTAAATAAATAATAGGAATATGAATAGCTAGGAAGGCGAAAAGGCTGGTAATCAACCGCCTCATGAAATGTATAAATATAGGCATTTGCATTTGAATAATCAATTGGAATCGGGAGTTATTACCAACAAGTGGTATCAGAGCTAGGTTGCCTGGATGCCATAAATCCTGCTGCATTTCTGCCCATTCCTGGCATTCTGCTTGCCAGTCCAGTGCCAGACTGCTCCATCAGTCTGCCAGTGGAGTCGCATGCATTGTCTGCGTTACAATTCCTTCATGATTGAGTCTATGTGCCGCAAACCCTAATTCGGACGCGTTTTATATGTGTATTATTCTGCATAGCTTTCTCTTTGGTGTTGGGTTGTTTGAGGAGTCTGTACATTGTGTTGTATATGCCACTTACTGTTTATTAGGGTTTCCTTTCACGCCCCCTTGTCTTAGAACCAGATTTTGGAGCTTCAGCGATCTCTGGCTCTGGATGTTGCTACAGCAGCATAGAAGCAGTATTATTACTATTACTGCGTTGAAAGACTGCTGCGTGACCCTAAGTATAGTGATTATTCTGCGTGCATACGTTTATTGAGACGCTTTACCAGTCCAGTGTCATAAACCCTAATTCACATGAGTCCTAATCCTTTTTGTGTTAGTGACCTATCAATCTCTGCATTCCTTCGTTCGCCTTCTGCCGTCTATCAGAGTAACTCGCCGGTTCGCTGGGACAAGCCTGCGCAATCTGAAGTAAGAACTCGAACGCCTTGCTCCTGCTTTAAGTCAAGTTCAGCGTCTTTCATTTTCCGAGCTTCACCTTGGCACCCCCTCCGTTCTGTATCTTCATAGAGGCACCATTCGCAGGCCCAGGTTTCCATATCCAGATCGGGGTAAAGCTTGCTACAATATGTGTGCTGGAAGTGATAACCGCATCTATTACAGAGTAGAAGATCGTCCTCAAACCCCACATCGCCACACATCGTGCAATCCTTAGACACTTTCTCGCCGCCTGTAAGACTAATCGTCGGCGTTTCCTTCATCTGGCCTGCAGATTTTTCGGTTGTGAAGGCACAAGATTTCGTTTTGGACTCCGGCGTCCGGTAGCGCTTGAGATTGGCTATAGATTTGTCTGGAATCTCGCCTGCGCAACGCTGTGTGTTGGTGACTGCTGTCAATTTGAGGAGCTACGTAAACCCTAATTCTATGTTGAGACAGACATATATATATTACGTTGAGATGCTGCGTGGAGAATTGGGCTGCTGTGTGGAGAAATGAGCGTGTATATACCTTGCGTGGACTGCCTGCGTGGAGCTGTATTGAAGAGCCTGCGTGCTGATATACTGCTGTGTGAAGACACTGTGCGTGGAGAAATCGCCCTTCTGGAGAAGAACACTGCGATCTGATCATTTAAGACTGCGCGTTGATCATCTAAGAGCTGCGATGGTCATGTTGTAAGAGCTGCGATGGTATATGTTATATGTTGTAAAAGCTTAGTGAAGACTTAATTGGAGACTGCGCACCATTTTGATATATTGTGATATTTTGATATATTCGGTATCACTATTGGAGACTGCGCACTATTGGAGACTGCACACCATTTTGATATATTTTAATTTTTTTGAAGTGAACCCTATTTTTCTTGCAAAGTCTAGATTGCGTTGAGACTGATGCATTGTTGATTGCTGACTGATATATTATATGCTACGTTGTAATCTTGTGCTGCGAGTTTGTATATGCTGCGTGGTGTATTGGAGATCGCTGGTGCTCTCCACCAAATAATGTATGATGTATTATGCCTCCATATGTACACTGTTTGAGGAAATGAAATTTCTTTGGAGCTGTATTGAGGAGTCATGCTACTATTGCTACTAGCTACCTCCTCTCCAACCAAAGAACTCTAATTCTTGGATGCCTTGTTGCTGCAATGAAGACTTCACTTCTATATACTGCTTAGAGTCTGGAAACTTTTATATGATTGTTGGTGTATAAATGCTGATGTCTACTTCCTGAAATGCTGCTGAACCTATGGAGCTGCCTACGAAATCAAGAGAGCCTGTGTAAATTCTGAAGACAGAGATTGATATATTGCAGACGGATCTCAGAGACTGAATACTGAGACTAATATGTGCAAATGTTGTGTGATGTATATTATGCTGACTGATTGCTAGTGACTGATATAAAGAAGCCTGTGTATGACTCACAGTGATATATTTTGTATCTACTGATATATTTTGTATCTACTGATATATTTGCTATAAAATTGCATTGTATTCACCTTGGCAGAGACTGTAGACCTGCAAGGTTATTATTTTTTAAAAATTACACTAACAGTTGTAAAGATGCACTCTTTGGCATCTAGTATTGGTGCTGCCCTAGCTGGCAAAGACCAATCCAAAGACCCTTCCAAGGGAGATTGCAGCAAGAGAGGACGAGGAAGAAGAAATTTCAGAGACAGAGGGGGCAGAAGAAAAAGATCAAAGTGTAAGCGTTGCGGAAAGACTGGGCACACATCATATCAGTGTTGGGCTTCATGGGATTCCATCAAAGATAAGCATAACCAGAAGAAAGATGACCAAGATGCTAGTAAATTTTCTGATTCTTGTATTGTTGCACATTGTAATCTTGGATTTAATGAAATGACTTCTCTTTCATCTTACAAAGATTGTTGGCTGCTTGATACTGGTGCAACATCACACATGACATTTAGAAAAGACTGTTTTGAAGAACTGAATGAAAAAATAGATGGCATAGTTTACTTTGCAGATAAGTCAAGTATTAAACCAAAGCGAATGGGCACCATTCGACTGAAGATGCCTAGATTCCCTGATTTCTTGTTGAAGAATGTTCTCTATCTTCCTGAGTTGCAGAGAAGCCTACTTTCCAT
>LPNX010788630.1:860827-928617 GCA_001517045.1 Pseudotsuga menziesii | reverse complement strand
GGAAGGCGAAAAGGCTGGTAATCAACCGCCTCATGAAATGTATAAATATAGGCATTTGCATTTGAATAATCAATTGGAATCGGGAGTTATTACCAACAGAACAAAACACTACACAATGTATTCCACACCTATGGAAGGAAAATACTTCAGTTAGAAAGGAAATATACTGAAATATAAGAATCTAGAAACATTAATAATAAATGATGATAGCAATGGAAACCAAAGAGTTACCTTCAAACTAAAACATGAGTCGAACAAACTCGAAGTGAGAAGTCAAGGTGACCTCGATTGCTCCATTTGATGGGTTCTCTCACATAGAATATTGAACAATAATTAAAATGAGAAATAGATATCACAAGATATAAATCAAACCTATAAAAATAAAACCTGCATGAATAAAATTGAAACCACATCATATGCCAGCAAGATCAGGCAGGAAACTAGTTAAATGAAACCATGCATAACTCATCACGGTAGGTGCAACTAAATAGAGGGTGTCTTCCCTTTAACCTTTGAATCCAAGTATATGGCATATCAACTCCTGAGAACAATGAACTAATATGCCAAACCAAGGAAGTATGGAGGTTTTGGTGTTATCGCTAATGAGCCAAACCAAGTTTGAAAGATGGCAGAAGAATCTACCACATGTTTCCAAGCGAAGATTAGAACCAATTGTAGAACCAAAGGGAAAAATATAGGAATGATGATCAAGAGGACTGTAAAGCATAATACCATTGAAACACTCCCAAATTAAAGAATACATTTATTATGATTGTCTTGGAACCTTATGGTTCCATTAAACCCTCCAACCAGTTGGCCAGATCATAGTTGACTCTGTAGGTGCTACTGTAATCCATGCCCATGAACAAGAAATGGGTGCCAATACACATGTCGTGTCCATGTATAATTGAGTCAGCCAGATGAGATCCACATTGAATCACACACACTAGGGGACATAACAAACATGTAGGAGACAATGAACCAAACCCTATATAAATTGCAAGAGTACCTTCACTCGAATCCCCACTAGATTAAATGTATGGATATTCCTTGTACATGACAATGGACTCGGTATAATAAAATCCATTAGTATTTGCATTTGGAAGTATACACTAGAGCCATGTGACACTTGGTCGTCAAATCATCATATAGTTTATTTAAACATTGGTTTGCTTACTATCAGAACCAATAAAGTGTTCCCCATTTCAATATTTATTTAGTATCTAGGAATCGAATGTGGACACACACATACATGCACGTGCACGCACACACACTATGATCTATGATTTATACCATGAGTTGGGATTATAACCAACAATTAATTTCAATAATGATTAGCTAGGACCGTCGTGGCACGGAGACCATTTAGGGAAATTATTTCAGAAGTTATTGCTCATAATAAAAAATAATGTTAATACATTATATACGCTTGGCGTAAATGTAATTCCCCACATTTGGAATTATGTGGCTAGAACTATATTCTCACTCTCCTCAATGTTTATTTTTTTAACTTTCTATTTAGACGACCTAGACTAATGAGAAACTAGATACGTGGACATGTTTATGTATTGCAGGATATTATTTTTATGATCACTATGTTTGCGATGATGATAAATATTTGAGTTCATTAAACATACAAAGTAAGGAATGGAAACTTGTTATATGGATACCGACTGAAAACTATGTTGTAAATACATAATAGATGTGAGGCATGGTATAATTAAATATATAGTTCAAGGTATGAAGTTTGTTTTATGTCTACATGAATATGATTTAATGTTGAATCAACCTACATGGTGATGAACTATGTATATCCAAATGATTATAGCGATGAGGTAAATTGGATGTTGTAGACATCATGGAAGTAAAGTCTATTATATTATTTTTTATGATTTCAAATGATTTTCTGATATGTCGGTAGTTGTGGTTTTGATAGGATGCACAACTCGTCCAGAATGTTTGTTTGATGATGTCACTATATGAACAATAATTTTGAAGGATGGCTCAATATAGGGTGTCGATCCTAGTTAAATATCAATAGGGGTGGAGGTATTTACCATCATGTATCCTTTGAAACCTGGAGTTGTGGGAGGGTCATGCATAGACACACTCCAAAGTTGTTTGATAATAACTATCATTTCTCTATTGGGGAGGCTTGGATGATATAGTTGACACCTCCACATATGGGTTTTATATGGAATCAGGTCAATATAGTTGATTCTCTAGCGTATTCCAATAGAGGAAAGGATAGGATATGGAAGATGGAACTAGTTTAGGGAGGAAGGATGGTTTGAAGTAATTCAGAAGGTTGTTGTGAGTTAGTTTTTTAACAATTTGGTTAGTTTTTTGTGCAAAAAAATATTGCTTTAATTATGTGTGATGATACCAGTATGCTGTGTCATTTGTATTGAATTATTGTAAGCTAGTGTGGTTATTAGATTTTGAGATTTCTATTTGTTATCCTGCATACTTGGATAGGAATGAGAACCTACATGAAGTATGCATTAGAGGAGTGATTGTTTATAATTAGTACATGCACAGGTATGCCATATGATAGCTACATATACCTACATGGTGCATGTAAACTTGTATGATTATATGATGTATTAATTACTAAATGAATGAATAATGATCATCGAAAGTATATTGAATACCTACAAATATCTAGTAGCATTAAGTACCCTTCTTGACATTCATTATTTGTTGGTATGATGAATTTAATAGGTATGGCTGGGTGTCATAAATGTTGAGGGAAATGTCAAATTCATTTATAATCCAACATGAAAAAATATGACTTTTATTTATTATTTATTGTTATTCAATTCATTTTTAATTTTAAAGATATTTTCCCCAAAATATTGGTAGAGTTTTTACATTAAGCCAGCATTATTATGATCTTTAACTGAGAGAATAACAAGCACAACAATCAAACACAAGAAATAATGAACACGGTGTTTTTCCTCGGGGAAACCATAAATGGAGAAAACCCTACAACTTCCTCAGAGATAGAATCAACACCAAAAGTAAAACCCCAAAATAGTAAGATGATCTCTCGATAGCAACAACCTCTTTCTTCCTAGCCCCAGTGTATTCTTCTTCCTCACCTATGCACTACAACTGAGTGTGAGTGACTGTGTGATAAATAGAGAGGCTATATCTCTATTTATACTAATTCCCGACTTGACTAAACCCAACTAGGACCGACTTCACTAGGTGAGTCTAATAACCCTAGTGCCCCAGAATTGCGGGGACTTTAACCCTTGAACAATAGGAGGGTTACCCACAATATCTTGACATGAATTGTTTACATTATAGATCCTCCTGATCGGAACATCAGGGCATGACATGACTCAATTACACTACAGACATATCCTAGAATAAACATCAGGGTACAAGACATAAGATACATAGGTGAATACATTCCGAAGTTACAAATACATCAACACTCCCTCTTAAATAGGAAGGTATTCATTCAACACAATTTTCAGCACTAGTCTTCTTCTCTGTATCGACTGGATCATCTCAGCATCATCATCTTCAAATTGTCTTCATTTTGAAGTTGTCTTCATCTTCAAGTCTTCTTCATCTTCAAGTCATCTTCATCTTCAAGTCATCTTATAAGTCACCTTCTTCTTCAATTCTTCTTCATCACGGGATCTATATCATCATGACTACTGGATGATCACTGCTCGATCATCACTGTATCATCATCACATCTGGATCATCACATGATCTAGAACATCATCAAGTCTAGATCATCATCACATCTGGATCATCACTTGATCTGGATCATCATCAAGTCTAGATCATCATCATCATCGGTACTATCTCTCGATTCTTCTCGTCACAGGAAGTTCTACAGAGCCAACACTTTTTCATGTTGGTTGTAGGCCTACCCTTCATGTAGGTCTTCATCGGCATTTATATCTGACCCTAAGTCAGAATGGTCGGCCCAACTCTTACATCTGACCTCATCTTGTCCAAAAGGCATGCCCAGCACTCACATCTGACCTCATCTTGTCAGAAAGGCCCAACACTCACATCTAACCAGGTGTAAACACATCTTTCTAGAATGGCTCATCACTTAAATCCAACCATGTGTGAACACACCGCATCGGAAAGGCTCTACACTTACATCTGACCATGTTCGAAAACACCGCATTGGAAGGGATTAGAACTTATATTTGACCATGTTCAAAAAAACCGCATCGAAGGGCTCTACACTTACATCCGACCATGTTCGAAAACAACGCATTGGAAGGGCTCTTAGTCCGAGACTAAGGATTCCTGATAACTGACCAGGTGCCTCCATTCTCCTAGAGAATGGAATCAGCCCTTATATCTAATCATGTGGAAACACATCCCTTAATCACATCAAAATGGCCATGCGCTCACATTTGATCATGTAAGACTACAACCTACAGTCATATCAGAATGACCCTCAGTCCTAGACTGAGTTTTCCTGGTAACTAACCAGGTGCCTCCATTCTAAGAATGGCATTTAGCCCTTACATATGATCATGTAGGGACCAATCCTATAGTCACATCAGAATGGCTTAGCACCCATATCTGACATGGAAGGAACCAAATCCTCTCACCATCATAGAATGCCTCAGCCCTTACATCTGACCATGGAAGGAACCTAATCCTCTCACCATGTCAGAATGGCTCTCGGTCTCATCATTTCCCCTTGGAGGAAACTTCGATCTGGAGAACACCATGCTTCTCCCTGAAGTATTGAAAATTCACTCTAGCCAATGGCTTCATTAATACATCAGCTATCTGTTCCTCTGTCGCAACATACTAGAGCTTCACTGCTCCTCTTTACACCATATCCTTGATATAGTGATACTTGATCTCGATATGCTTCAACTTGTCATGGAACACAAGGTTCTTTGACAACTTCACACAACTCTGGTTGTCACAATATATACAAGTAGCATCCATCTAGAGATCAAATAAATCAAATAGTAGCTTCCTTAGCAATACTACCTCACAACTAGATGAACAAGCTACGCCATACTCAGTGCCACACATGATTGGTTCCTGCTAAACCAAGAGATCACACCTGATCCCATACTGAAGCAACATCCTGATGTGCTCTTCCTATCGATGGCATTGCCAACCCAATATGAATCAACATAACCCTCTAGGTTAATCTTTTGATTTCCCTCGTACTTGAGCCCATAGTCAACTATACCCTTTAGGTACCTCAGAATATGCTTTGCAGCAATCAAGTGACCATGTATTGGATCTGTCAAGAACTGGATGAAGGTGTTCACAACAAAGAAAATATTTGGTCTCATTTTCGTTAGGTACATCAAGGACCCAATCATTTGACGATACATCATATCATCAACCGCTTCTGATGAAGCATCACTCAATAGCTTCAGGTTCGATGCCATAGGTGTGGTTATGGACTTGCAGTCCATCATCCCGAATATCTTCAAAATATCTACTGCATACTTCCCTTGTCCAAGGAATATCCCATCCGCATTCTTCCACAGCTCCATGCCTAAGAAATAGTGCACCATTCCCAAGTATTTCATTTCAAACTCGGTAGCAAGTTTCCTCTTCGTATCAACAATCAACCCATCCATACCTATTACAAACAGATCATCCACATATAGTAGGAGTATCATTGGATTGCCATATTCAACCTTGTAGTAAAGGTTAGAATCTGCTTTACTCTTGGTAAAGCCCAAATTGGATATGAAACTATTAATTCTACTGTACCATGTCTTGGGTTCCTGTTTCAAACTGTACAAATATTTCTTCAATCTACATACATGAAACTCTGTGTCATTTGTCTAAAAACCAAGTGGTTGTTCCACATACACTTCCTCTTCCACTACACCATTCAAGAAAGTAGTCTTGACATCCATCTGGTGTATATTCCATTTCATCATTGCAGCCAAAGAAAGTACTGATCTGATGGAAGTGTATCTAGCTACAGGAGCAAAGGTTTCTTGATAATCTATTCCTTCTTTCTGGGAGAAACCACGAGCCATGAATCTTGCTTTATATTTCTCGATGCTGCCATCTACAACATGCTTGATCTTGTAGATCCATTTGGAAGTTACAATTGACTTCCATTCTGGTCTTGGGAAAACATCCCAAACATCATTCTTCATGATCAATTGATGTTCTTCAATCATAGCATCCTTCCATTCTTTCTATTTTGTCGCTTCTTCATAGTTGGAAGATTCTTTATCAATAATGTCACATAGCAAGGCTACACAACTAGAACATGATCTAGTTCTCTTTCTTCCTCTGGGTGTTTCTTCTGAAGCTCCATATCTTTCTACACCTTGGATAATTTCACGTACCCAAGTAGGTTTTTTCTTATGAGGGTTCTTCTCCAGAGGTGGATCTACAGGTTCTTGAGGTTCTTCTAATTCTCGATCGAGTCTTCTTGAATTTCTTTGTTCATGATTGTATCATGAATTCTAGGTTCTCTTGTTTCTTCAGGTTCTTTAGCCGGTTTCTTCCTAGATTTGATGTAGGATAAATCTTTGTCAAATGTTACATCTCTGCTAATGTCAATTTTCTTGAACCCTGGGAAGTATATTCTATAAGCCTTCAAGCTTTCAGAGTATCCCACAAATATACCCTTCTTTCCTGAAGGATCTAATTTTGTCCTCTTCTCTTTTGGAATGTGAATGTACACTGAACAACCAAATATTTTGAGATGGCTGACTTCTAGTTTCTTGCTGGAGAAGACTTCTTCAGAAGTCTTGTTCTCGAGTACTTTGTGTGGAGTATGGTTCTGTACATACACCGCTGTTCTGGCAGCTTCTACCCAAATATGCATAGGAAGATCTTGATCATGAAGCATTGGTCATGCAGCTTCCATGTAGTTCTATTCTTCCTTTCTACAATTCCATTCTGTTGAGGATTATAAGGAGTGGACAACTCCCTCTTAATCCCTGAGTCTTTACATAGCTCTTTGAATTCATTCGAACTAAATTCTCCACCATTATCTGATCGAAAGGTCTTGATATTCTTTTCAGTGTGGTTCTCGATCAAGGATTTGGGTTCCTTGAACTTATTGAATACTTCATCTTTGTTCTTCATAAAGTATATCCATGCCTTTCTAGAAAAATGATCAATAAAAGAAACATAGTATGCATACCCGCTTAGTGAACTGGATGACATTAGACCGCACACATCGGAATGGATGGTTTCCAAGATTCATTTTGCCTTACTTTCGCTACTTGGAAATGTCTTCTTTGTGTTATTTCCTTTCGTACATCCTTTGCATACATCTTCATGTTTTGTCTGCATTTCTGGGAGACCTTCAACAACTTTGCTTGCAAGTGGTAGTGCTCTGTAATGCACATGTGCAAGATTTCTATGCCAAAGCTCATTTGGTTCTACCGAGTCATTAACCAAAGCTTGTTCTGGATGGCCCTTCAATTTGTATAAGCCTCCTTCTTGTTCCCCAATCACTACTCCATCATTAATGGTCTTTCCTTTTTGCCACATGATGACTTGACCATCTATAAATGCAACCCTCATTCCTTTTGCATCTAATGCAGATATCGAGAGGAGATTCCTTTTTAGTCCTGGTACAAACAATACTTCCTTCATTGTTATATATTTTCTAGAGTATAACTTATAGGAGGATTCCCCACTACCTTTTATTGGATACTGGTAGTCATCTCCAAGTTTCACCTTGTGAGGTGATTCATGTTCAGATAATTTCACAAACGATTCCTTGAATCCTGTCATGTACTTGGAAGCATCACTGTCTATAAGCCAATCATTGCTGCCATCTGTGATAGTTCCCGTGAGAGAGGAGATCAGAACATATTCTTGATCACTTGAAGAATCATCACTGACTTATCTGTTTCTCTTCGTGGAAGGTTCATCATCCTCTGCAGCATGAGCATCATGTCTTCTCTTGTTTCCCTTCTTCTTGTCAGAGCTACTTTTATTTTTAGGACAGTCTCTAGGAAAATTTCCTCTTTCATCATATGTATAGCAAATGTACTTAGACAAATCTCTAGGCTTTCTAGAGTTATTTATTTGATGAGAGTACTTACTTCTATGGTGGCTAGATCTGGATTTCTTGGATTGTACTGTGAGAGCTTGATCTTCACTTCCCATCTTTTCTTCTCAAGCTGCTATCTGAGCTTCTTCTTGAGAGCATTCTTCCCATAGTCTGCTGAACTTGACTAACTTCTTTCTGGCATAGATCCTTTCAATAAAGGATTCCCATGATCTAGGGAGACCATTCAAAGTGGTCATCACAATCTCTGGATTTTCTACTTCTTCATCTACTGCTTCCAGTTGTTCCTTGATCTAAGAGACCCTTGTAAAGTAAGACTGGATGGTTTCTGCATTCTGGATCTTTACATTCTTCAGCTGGTTTCTTGGAGTCATCTTTCAGTTTATGTTCGTCCCTTCAAACAATTTGGTTAGGGAATCAAACATAGATTTATGTGTCTTTAGGGAGGACACCTGTGGTATGAGGTGATCCTTGATTGAATCAGAAATAATCCTCTTTTCCATAACCAACTTCTTCTTATGTAAGGCCTTAGCCTCATCTCCCTCTGGAACTGGAACTTCCTCATGGATGTAGGAGTCCCACTCATTTTCTTCCAGCACCAGAGAGATCCTATACTTAAAGGCTCGGAAGTTATCATCTCCCTAAATCTTTTCATCAAGCTTGGTATGATGAGACATCTTAACTGAGAACCTCAAATGGAAATACAAAAGATTTAGATCTTACCAGGTCAAGATGTCACATCTAGATTTGGAGCTAAAATTCTGCAATGCTGGTTTAAGAACATATTAGGGTTTCACTTTTCTGGAGTTCTATCCAAATAAATGCTTTGATGTTGATCCCTAACTTCGATTTTGGGGAGGAGATCAATCCCATCTTGGGCTCACTAAAAAATTCCACTTCTGTGGAAAGCCCTAATTTCTGGCAGTAGTGTCGGGTCCAAAACTAAAAAACCTCAGAATTGGATAATTTTGCTTCGACAGAAAGATGTCCCCTAAGGAGGAGAGTTAATCCAACCTTCTTTTGCTGAAAATCTATGGAGGAAGATGCACAAAGTAGGAATCCCTAGTTCCCGCAGCTGCACAATGTCTTCTTCTCAGGTTAGCTCTGATACCATGTTATATTTTTAACATTAAGCTAGCATTATTAGGATCTTTAACTGAGAGAATAACAAGCACAACAATCAAACAAAAGAAACAATGAACACATTGTTTTTCCTCACAAAAACCATAAATGGAGAAAACCCCGCAACTTCCTCAGAGATAGAATCGACACCAAAAGTAAAACCCCAAAATAGTAAGATGATCTCTTGACAGTGGCAACCTATTTATTCCTAGCCCCGGTGTCTTCTTCTTCCTCAGCTATGCGCTACAACTAAGTGTCAGTGAGTGTGTTATAAATAGAGAGGCCAGCTCTCTGTTTATACTAATTCCTGACTTGACTAAACCCAACTAGGGTCGACTTCACCAGGTGAGTCTAATAAGCCTAGTGCCCCGGAACTATGGGGACTTTAACCCTTGAACAATAGGAGGGTTACCCACAATTAATTGACATGACTTGTTTACATTATAGATACTCCCGATTGGAACATCGAGGCATGACATGACTCAATTACATTACAGACACATCCTGGAATAAACATCGGGGTACAAGACATAAGATACATAGGTGAATACATTCTGAAGTTACAAATACATCAAAAAATATAGAAGGAGTGCTTGATGGTCCATAAATGAGGGTGCTTGAGGAGACTTGGGAGAGGTGCATGCAAAATTTACAAATAGAGATAGTGAAGAGGAGTTGTGTGGCATTCTTCTTTATGGAAGAATTGTGGACGGGTTGATTTTGTTGAGAGGAGGAAGAATTCATGGAGGAATTCTCAGAAGAAGTATTTTCATGGAACCATTTCTTAGAGATATTATGCATTATTGTTCTTAGAGTCGCAAGAATGAAGAACCAAGGGACCGAAAGGTTTCATCGAGCTAGGAAGTCATTTAGGCTCCTAGTTGGAAGGGATGCTTAATTTTGTTGTAGGAATCAAATGAGGTGCAGATATAAGATTGTTCCTACGGGAAAAATAATACAGTCTTAGACAAACTCAACATTAAAACATTTATTTGTTTTTAGTAAGATAATGATTAATTTTATGTTATACTTGATCATTTTTTATTGTCATGGTTATAAGAATGTTAATAATATTAGTTAGTGTAGAAAAGTATTTAATTAAGGATTTAAGAATGAAAGGACTTATAATAAAGAATACCTATGATTTTTTGGGGATAGTTGTACAGAAACATGTGCACCCCTTTCTAAGGTGATAAAATAGTAATGTATAGACCTCAATGAGTAGACATTTGATACACCTAAAAATATAACCATAAACCTATAGTTACCCACACACACACACACACATGCACACACAGACACAAGCACAAACACACACGCACGCACACACACATGAACACACACACACACATGCACACACACACACACATGCACACTGACACACATGCACACACACACACACACATTCATGAACATACACATGCACACACACACACACACACACACACACATTCATGAACATACACATGCACACACACACACACATGCACGCACGCACACCCACACACCCACACATACAACCATATACTTAATGATGTACGTATGCTTATATGGGGGGTTATGAATTCTAATGGAGCTTCTTTACATAAATTCAACTACGAATAATAGTTCCAACCAATAACCTTTGGTATTTAAATATCATCACTACAAGTAACATCATAAAGAGGAAACATAAAATCGATTGTTCCCTGATACAATGTGAACCTTCATTGGATGTAAATATTGACAAGAAGATATATGATAACCACAAGTAACATCATATTATATTTACGATAAAATTAAATATAGATACAATACTAATAACTATAACAACACATGCTACCAAATATCATAAAGAATTAGACTTCCTTTCTAACTCCTCTAGAGTGGAATCCAAGAAAAACATGTAAATCAAAAGATTAAAACTAAAGATTATTTATTAAAAACATATAAATCAAAATCTTAAGAATGTAAAGTCATAAATTTAATGTGATTTTCAATATATCCACACAACACATTAAAATATAGACAAAAATAGAGATTTCAAGTGACATCCTTTATTATTCAGTAACTTGTTCTGGTATTTTCACCTTAACATAGCCATTTTTACAACTACTATTGTAATTGAATAGGAGTTTTTTGTTAAAATTAACAGAAATAAAAAGTTTCAAAACAAAAAAAATGATAAGGTCAATTTGCACCTCTATTGAATGGTCATCCTACTTTGTTCATGTGTTGTGATTTACGACAATTTGCTTCCCCTAATTTCTAGAACATGGTATCCAAAGTACCTCAATGAAAAACAAAGTTACACTCTTGCATACAAAGAAAATTCACATTAATTTACTTCTCGTACCTTGCACAAATTTGTATTGGTGAAAAAGAAACATTAGTAATAGTCCACCAAATTCAACATTTACATCATTATGGATTCTTAAACATGCTTGCACTAATGATCAGATAGGTTAATGGGATTCAAAATAGGGAACTTTAAAAACAAATTACAGATGTTTAAATATTTCTTATGGAGATAAGATATTGAATGGAAAGAAGAAGAAAAATGCATACTTTAGTTTTAATCCAATATTTTATGCATAATAATCAATTTTATTTATAAATATGTTATATAAAACCCTAAATCATGTTAATAGACTCACAAATGCAAATCTCACCAAACATAAAGAAACTTATATGGGTTATATTTTCACAATTGGACTCAGAAAATGAATGTGTCAAATTACCCAAGAAGTATTGTCTTAACCATGAAAAACAATGTCATCTTAAATAAAAACCTAAATCCTCACTAAGTTGGAGATGCATATAAATAAATGAAAAGTGGTGCTAGTATCAAGTATGTCACATGCCCCAATTTGCAAAACAATTTTATGTTATTGAGGAACATTATGTTATATTTTATGCTAAGTTTGTAATTGATGACCAAGTGGGTTCAAGAATAATTAATGTATTTCAGAATATTTTAGTAATAAATAAATAAATGATGAGACAACAGCTTCAGGAAGCTGTTAAAAGAGTGTTAACTGGTCACTTGCTAGAGGAGACTGGGTGGAGAGTATACTGAAAAGTGGCAGCATCCTCAAACTACTTCTAACTGTTGCAGGTGGCAACTTCCCTATATTTGTGGTCATGATTCCCCAAGAAAGTGGAATTGGAGCAGGTGGCTTATTAAGTAAAAATTGACCCAGAAGACCTAGGCATTATTATAAAACTTCCCATTGAAGATAGTTGAGGCTGCTCATTTCTAGAAAGGTGATCATTCAGTGTGAATGAAGTGCACATGAGAAATTTGATGGAGGGGACTTATTGAAGTGAGTTTGAGGGTTTAACTGTTGAAAACTGAACTTATGCAAATATCGGGGTGAATTTCTTACTGTTGTATGCAGGATTGAATTACTGTTGTAATTGACCAGTTAGGTGACAAAAGGTCTTAAGGATACATCCTTCACCTAGTACTCTACCAGGAGGACCACGAAACAGGCTCGGGGGTCCTGAGGAAGTGCAGACTAAGATTTCTCCAGGAGTTGGTTGGAAGGAACAAATTCCTTAAGTTGTTGTCACCTCATCATTTGACATATTTTTATTGTTCAGGTTATTTATAATTATTTACTGTTTTCAGTAAATGTTTACTAGTTTTTGAAGAATATGCATGTTATTATTTTATTAGGGTTTATGCAGAAAAGAGTATTGTGTATTGATAAACTTAGTGATTTGTAGATTATCTTAAAAACAATAGTGTTATTGCTAAGTGAAAATTAAATGGAAATAAATTACCATACTGTATTTTTCCACGCCTTGTATAGGCAGTACTCTAGTACAGCTGTTTGTTTAAGCTAAATAAATAGATTTGTCCATTATTCTCCATGACAAATGAAAATGATTACTTACATAGTTTTTATGTGATTCGCTGAATGAATAGTGTTATCATGAAAAATTTATAATTACTAATAACCCTTGTCAGTTTACAAGTTCGCTGACTGAATAGTCTTATCATTACAGCAAAGACTTAAAAAAGAAAATTAAAATATTGAGACAGTGATCGAAAAAGCATGGTCATGGATTTAAGCTGAGTTGGAACAACAAAATATTTTACATCTTCCAAACCATAAGGCACCATCAAGAAAGTACCAGGTCACGGCTGTTATAGCCTTTAAAGTTCTTGCCATAATACCCTCTAGGGTTTTGAAGTCATACAAAAAGAAACAAACCAGAAGTAACAACCTAACATGTAAACCAAGGTCATGCCATAACCAGCAACGAAGTTTTCCTATCTTTCCAACCACCACATCCCAATGCAGGAGAAGAACCTCAGTACAACCGGGGATTACCATGGTCTCCATTTTGAGGCTTGAAAGAACGATCTCTTTTCAAACATCCGAAATTGTAAAGAGAACCCGCAGAGAGCCACCATTTTTTTAATGGTTTAAAATCTTTTAATAAAAATAATAAAATTTCCTTTTTACAAAAGAAAAAGAAAAGAGAAGGCTATTACCTACTAGCGTTTTCCTTGATATCAGTCGAAAATGCAAAGACTTGGGAAAATTCGATGGCACCTTGGAGGACGTTGCTTCAGAAGTTACTACACCAAATGCATTTGTAAAAACCTAAGTCGCGACTTCGAAGGAAACGAGCGACACTCTAACCAGAACGAAGAAACTCGTGGATTAAAACTTTGTCCACTATTTTCTGTCTTAAAACCCCAACTTAGTCCCTAAATCATTGAAGAAAAATAATTTTCTACACACATATGTTCTCCACAGCGGTCGTAAAACACTCAAAAACCAATATTTACATCTCACGAGGCCTAGCTCACAAGGGATTGGAAAACCGAGAAGTCAACTGAGAGTAACTACAGCCACGAGCTCATAACTCGACCGCACCAGACAGGAAACTCTCGCTCTGTTAAATGATTTGGGTAGGGTTTAGTTCTTTTAAGTCAACAGTATTGTGGTTAAGAGCATCCCAGGTGTTCACCAAAATAATTTACAAATCGAGGGTACAAGTCAATGGTGGAGGATAGTTCCAATCTGCATCAAATAATTATAATAAAAACCCTCTAATCATTTTAACTATGCATTTTCTATGATTGTCAAATATATATTTTACCATGGAGTTTTTTGATGCTTAGTTTACAAATTATAGGTTTAAGATAGGAAGCATATTTTAGGATAAGTCAAGTTAAGATAAGTCTTTTGTTAACCATGTGTGCTAGAACATAGTTAAAAAGACTTATGTTTAGTATCAAACTTTATGATGTTAATCCACAAAATTATATCAAAGTTTTATTAAACCCACTAATATGAAGGTAAAAACTGTAAAAGTAATAAGGAATAATTTTAGGTAAAAAGAGATTCATGATCCGATTCTTTTAATAAATTGCATTTTGGGAATGCTAATAAATACAGTCCTTTGACTATATTCGAAGTTTCAGTGAAATTCTAGCAACTTAGTAAGGAGTAAATAGTTAAAAGTAAAACTAATTTGGTTAGTATTGGGAGAATGTTGTGTATAAAACCTGTAATGAAGATAATTGTGATAGACACCAATCAGTATGGAGTGAGTTAAGCATCAAGAGGTGAACTAAATTTCTTTCCATCTAAAACTCTAAATTACAATTACTGTAAATAGGAATACAAGCATTCATTAGAAGTTGAATCATAAATGATCTAGGGAATTTGACATCTTTTGACATTATTTGATTATGCAATTTAACCCATGCTTATGTAGTTTGTTTAAAGGTCATTATGGAGTTTTGATAGCAAAATAAATTGAGACCAACATTACCTCTTATGGAGACAAGCTGCAGTTAAATTTTTTTAAGTCTAGCATCATAAACATGCTAGAGAAGTATCTTCTTGTCTTGAATATAAATATTAAATTACTAGAACATACGCTTACCTGCTAATCCTGTAAGGAGCCATCAGTCCCGCTATGTTAGCTTAAAATCTAAGTAAGCCCTAATCACACATAAGAAACTTTCCCTACTTGACAAAAGAAATAAACAATATATCTAGCATCAGTAAAATACAATTTTCTTTTCTACTTCGGGAAGAATTTCAACTCCTAAGTCAAAAACAATGCTAACACAACTATCAAGGAGAAGCCTTTAGATTATACAAATATTTTAAAGAAGCAACTCTTTGTTTATCTTAGCAACTGTTTTATTATCTGCTAACCATTGACGGTACTTTAGGGGTGATATTAGACATTTTATGTCACATGAAAAATTTTAAATTTTTACGAATTTTTGAGTTATTACATGTGGTATTAGAGCTCAAGGTTCAAACACTAGGCCTGAATGTAGCTCAACTTGATATGTGGAATAGTAAATTAAATAAACATGCTGAATTTGTTTTCTGTTGAATGATATATCTAGAGAATTTTGTTTTTGAGTTAATCATAGGTATGGATAGATTGGAAGAATATGCGGATGAGGAGTCTCCTTATACTGAATGAAATAATTTTAAAAAAGAACCTATACAAGAAGAGACAACTAATAATTCTTTCGAACTACTACAAACAGTTAAGGAACTAAAAACAGAGATGGAATCGGTTAAGAAAGAAAATGAGAGGATTCTGAGAGATTAGGAGGAGCTAAATTAGATTTTAATGGAAATATTTCATACTGAGGGAAAAGATAAAAGAACTGAGTTTGAAGATATGGGTTATCAGCATAAAGATAAAAAGACTAAACGAGTTAAAAATGAAAGAATCTCATCTTCTGAAGTATATGGTGATTAACATAAACAAAACTTCCATTATACTAGTGACAGTAGTGAAGATAATCACCATACTAGGAAGAGAAAGTTTAAACCTTACGAAGAAATCTCTGGGGAATTCAAGAAGATCAAGGCACTAACCTTTAATGGAGAAACATAAAAGGGGGAAGAAGCAGAATCCTGGATGTCCGAGATGAAGAAATACTTCCAAATTTATAACTACCCTAATCAACTGAAGGCCAGGATGGCTATTTATAATCTTATGGGAAAAGCAAATATATGGTGGAAGGACTTAAAAAGAGTAAAAGGTATAAGGGAGAAAAATATAAATTGGAGTACATTTAAGAAATATTTCAAAAATAAATTTGTATCTGAAGAATATTATGAGGAAAGGGCTAAGAAATTTTATCAGCTGAAACTGGGAACAATGAATATGAAAGAACTAAATAGTAAATTTCAAAGTCTGCTGAGGTATGTGCCATATATTGTGGACGATAAACCTAAGGTACAATGGTTTCTTAGCTATTTACCTTATCATATAAAAGACATAATTGAGTATGACAATCTGAAAACGTTAGAAGAAGCAATGAGAAAAGAGAATTTCTGTTATGAACAAAATCATAAAAAGGAAAGTATGACCAATTGGAAGGCCAAAAGGAATAATAACTTTGAACAGAAAAATAAATATTTTGTGCCTAATCGAAATTTTAAGAATAGTAACACCCAAAAATTTTCCTAGCAAAAATTTCCAAGGGAACAAAAGTAATTCACAAACCAATCCAAACAATCAAAGGAATAAAGAATCTGCTAACAACCACGGTAACTATACAAAGAATTTTGAATGAAAGGAACCCATAAAGTGTTGGGAATGTAATGGTCCGCATTGCATCAATTTGCCCCAATCGAAAAAATACTGTTAGAAACATACACACAATATAGTAGGAGATGACTGTTGGTGATCTAGTGAGGACAATGCCTAGGATCAATGCAGCATTAGAGAACCAACAAGAAGATTATCAAACTTCCATGGTGGAAGTGGAAGGTAAGATAAATCAAATACCTATATCTATTTTAATTGATCTAGGAGTTAGTTTAAGCTATATATTTCTCCTAGTTTAGTAGAAAAGTGTAATCTTTTAGTTGAAAAGTTTGCAAGATCTTGGTTAGTTCAGCTAGCTACTGGTGCAAAAAGAGAAGTAATTAGCTTTGTTAAGAATTGTGCAGTAACTATGGATCAGTTTGAAACCTTTGTTAAGCTCAATGTGTTACCTTTAAGTTCATATGATATATTAATTGGTATGGATTGGTTAGAACAACATAGGGTGGTCCTAAATTGCTTTGATAAAACCTTCACTTGCATAAATAGCAATGGGAAGTTAATAAATGTAAGGGGAATCCCTAGGAAAACAGTTGTAAGGGAGATTTCTACCCAGTAGTTTAAGACAGATGTTAGGAAAGGATGTAAGGATTTTTCCGTAACAATAATTAATTGTGAAAATACTAACAATAGAGACAAATTAAAATTGGAAGATATTCCGATTCTAAGGAAATATTTCGATGTATTTTCGGAAGAAATTCTGGGACTGCCTCCGAAATGGGAATTTGATTTTACTATTGAGCTGGTACCTTGTGCAGTGCCCAGCTCAAAAGCCCCTTATCAGATGAATATACTGGAATTAAATGAACTTAAGTCACAATTAAAAGAACTCATTGATAAGAATTACATTAGACCCAGTGTGTCTCCTTAGGGGGTACCTGTCATATTTGTTAAGAAGAAGGATGGAACTATACGACTATTTATATATTACCGTCAACTAAATAAAATGACTATCAAGAAAAGATGCTCGTTACCTTGCATAGATGATCTGTTTGATCAGCTATGTGGAGCCACGGTGTTCTCAAAGAGTTATTTACGATTTGGATACCACCAGGTCTGAATCAAGGATGAGGGCATCTTTAAAACAACTTTTAGGATTCGATATGGACATTACGAGTTTGTCGTTATGCCATTTGGGCTTACTAATGCCCCAGTTGTTTTTATGTGTTTGATGAATAATGTAATGCACAAATATCTAGATAAATTTGTGGCCGTATTTATTGACGACATTTTAGTTTACTCAAAGTTTGAAGAGGAACATAAAGAACACTTAAAAATTGTCTTACAAGAGTTACGAGAACATCAACTTTTTGCAAAATTTAGTAAATGTGACTTCTTTAAAGATAAAATCCAGTATTTGGGTCATGTGGTGACTAAAGAAGGAATTTCTATTGACCTCGAAAAGATAAATGCAATTGAATATTGGCCAGTCCCAAAAGACGTAACTGATGTCCGATCATTCATGGGGATTATTGATTATTATCGGAGATTCATCGAAGCGTTTTCAAGAATTGCAAATCCTATAATCTCTTTACAGAAAAAGGGGAAGAAATTCGATTGGAATCAAAAGTGTGAAGATAGTTTTAAAAAGTTAAAAACATTAATAACCACCACACCAATTCTAAGAATTGTTGACCCTAATAAAGATTTTATAGTATGTACTGACGCATGCAATGACGGTTTAGGTGGAGTTTTAACTCAGGAAGGACACGCCATTTCTTATGAGTCTAGGAAGCTAAAGATTCATGAGAAAAATTATGTGACCTATGACTTAGGATTAGCTGCTGTCATACATGCCTTAAAAATGTGGCATCATCGTTTAATAGGAAGGAAGTTTATACTAATGATAGATAATAAAGGATTGAAATTTTGGTTGGATCAACCTAACTTGAATGCTAGGCAAGCTAGGTGGCTATCTTTTCTAAGTGAATACGATTTTGAAATTCAACATATTAAAGGAAAGGAGAATAAGGTTGCTGATGCATTGAGTAGAAATGCAAAGCTGAATTTTACAGCAGCCATCAAAACTTATACGACAGAATTGGAAGAACAGTTTGAAGCTGGAATAGAATAAGATGAAAATTATTGAAAATTACAAGCAAAAGTAAAAGAAAATTTAATAGAAAGTTTAAGTACAAGGTGAAACTTGAATGAAGAAGGATTATTATTGTATAAATATAGATTATACGTACCTAATGTACCTAAGATTAAGCTATTAATTTTAAATGAAGTTCACAAAACTCCTTATTCAGGGCATCTGGGTTATCAGAAAACCATAACCATGCTAAGAAAGGATTATTTCTAGCCAAACATGAAAAATGAATTGGCAGGATACATTGCTAGGTGCTTCGAATGTCAGCAAGTAAAAAATGAACATCACCATCCAACTGGGCTACTTTAGACATTGCCTATTCTTAGCTGGAAATGGGAGATAATTGGCCTTGATTGTATCACGGGACTACCTAGAAATCAGAACTTAAATGGCTCAATAATGGTAGTTGTTGATAAATTGAGTAAATCAGCCCATTTTGTACCTGTTAAAACTACTTATAAAGCTTCAAATATTGCTGATATTTTCTTAAAATAAATATTTGGTTGCATGGAATACCGAAGATGATAATTTTAGACCGATACCCTAAATTTACAGGTAATTTTTTGAAATATTTGTTTAAAGGGCTAAATACTACATTAAACTTTAGTATCTCTTTCCATCGTCAAACTGATGGACAGACTGAAAGAGTAAATCATGTATTGGAGGATCTACTTTGAATGTATGTAAAGGAGCAGCCAGGTAAATTGGAAGATTATTTACACTTGGTAGAATCTGCTTACAATAATCATTATCAAGCTTCAACTAGGTATAGTCCTTTCAAAATTATGTATGGAAGGAAATGCAATACTCCCATCTCTTGGAGTAATCCAGTGGACAAGTTAGTATTAGGACCTGAATTATTAAAAGAGATGGAGCTAATTGTAAATCAAGTACAAGGTAATTTGAAAATTGCGCAAGATCGACAAAAAAGCCAAGCAGACCTTAAACGAACTCCAAAGGAGTTCCAGATAGGTGAACATGTTTTTATTAAGGTGAGACCCAAAAAGAGTTCTTTGAGGTTGGGTAGCTGTGCTAAGCTAGCACCTCGATATTGTGGTCCTTTTGAAATACTATGCAGGATAGGATAGGTAGCATATCAGTTAGCTCTACCACCAAATCTAAGAGTTCACAATGTTTTTCATATTTCTGTATTAAAAAAAATATGTACATGATGCTACTCATGTTATTAATTGGAATGATGTGCATGTGGAACTCAAAAGAGATTTTCTGGTGGAATTGGATTGTATCCTTGAAAGGAGGGAGATCTTGCTTTGGAATCGCACCATTGGTCAAGTGAAGGTGCAATGGAAGCACCTTAGTCTAGAAGAAGCCACCTGGGAATTGGAAAGTTATATGCGGGATGCATATCCAATTCTATTTTAGGGGAACTTTGAGGATGAGTAATAAATAACATTGAAGACGATGTTATAAATTAAGGGGGTGTGTATGTCACATGCCCCAATTTACAAAACAATTTTATGTTATTGAGGGACATTATGTTATATTTTATGCTAAGTTTGTAATTCAATGACCAAGTGGGGTCAAGAATAATTAATGTATTTTAGAATAATTTAGTAATAAATAAATAAATGATGAGACAACAACTTAGGGAAGCTGTTAAAAGAGTGTTAACTGGTCACTTGGTGGAGGAGACTGGGTGGAAAGTATATTGACAAGTGGCAGCATCCTGAAACTACTTCTAATTATTGCAGGTGGCAACTTCCCTATATTTGTGGTCATGATTCCCCAAGAAAGTGGAATTGAAGAAGGTGGCCCACTAAGTAAAAACTGACCCAGAAGACCTAGGCATTATTATAAAACTTCCCATTGAAGACAGTTGAGGCTGCTCATTTCTAGAAAGGTGATCATTTAGTGTGAATGAATGGCACATGAGAAATTCAATGGAGGGGACTAATTGAAGTGAGTTTGAGGGGTTAACTGCTGAGAACTAAACTTATGCAGCTATCAGGGTGAAGTTATTATTGCTGTATGCAGGATTGAATTACTGCTGTAATTGACCAGTCAAGTGACAGAAGGTCTTAAGAAGGTCTTAAGGATACATCCTTCACCCAGTACTCTACCAAGAGGACCAGGAAACAGGCTCAGGGTTCTTGAGGAAGTGCAAACTAAGCTTTCTCCAGGAGTTGGTTGGGAGGAACAACCTCCTTAAGTTGTTGTCACGACATCATTTGGCATGTTTTTATTTCTCATGTTATTTATAATTATTTACTGTTTTTCAGTAAATGTTTACTAGTTTTTCAAGGATATGCATGTTATTATTTTATTAGGGTTTATGCAGAAAAGAGTATTGTGTATTGATAAACTTAGTGATTTGTAGATTATGTTAAAAACAATAGTATTATTGCTAAGTGAAAAGTAAATGGAAATAAATTACCATACTATATTTTTCCATGCCTTGTATATGCAATACTCTAGTACAGCTGGTTGTTTAAGCTACATAAGTAGATTTTCCCATTATTCTCCATGAAAAATGCAAATGATTATTACATAGTTTTTATGTGATTCATTTATAGAAAACTAGTAGTACTTACTCTTTCTATCGAAAGTATCTGTAATATCTAATTACAGGAAAATAATAGAGTATACTTTAGTCACTAGTAGTCATATCAATCTTAGAACTATTACTAGTACTAATATTTATTCTAAACACAATAAATAAAGTCAAATATACAAATATAGGAACAGTAAAAAAAGTATATAGGGTTTTAACCTAGCTAGTACTTCATAGGTCTGTTTAATAATTTCCAATTTCATATTACATTATGTACTGGAAATCGATGTTTTACTATAAACCTCCAAGCATTTTACCTAGGTTTTACAAAAGATAGGTTTTATCTTTATTTACAAAACTTGTAGAATCTTACTCTAAATTCCTTCATAAAATTTAACAACTATAAGTAGTTATTTATAAAAAAAGTAAAAATAGAAAACACAAAACCAAATTCATTTATGTAAATTCTATTTCTTTTTTAGAACTGTAGGGTAAATAAAATATTAACCCTTCTCAGCAAGGCAGAGTACAAATTTTACTCTTTAACAGAGTAAAAGCTTTCAATGAAATAAACTACTGCAAAACATTTAAATTCAAGATAACATAAAAATTAAATAATACTGCTAATAATTTAACTGAGAGACAAAACAAAAGGAAGCATAATGGCTCATAGGCCTTTTATAAATTTCTAGTTGAGGCTTAAATCCTGTATAAAAATAAAACCCTATAATTTCTTTTAAAAATAGAAAACAGTAAACCAAAATTTATAATTACTAATAACCCTTGTCAGTTTACAAGTTTTGCTGACTGAATAGTCTTATCATTACTGCAAAAACTTAAAAAAATTTGAAATATTTAGACAGTGATTGAAACAGCATGGCCACTGCTTTAAGCTGAGTTGGAACCACAAAATCCTTTACATCTTCTAGGCCGTAAGGCACCTTTAATAAAGTCCCACGTCACGGATACTATAGCCTTTTAAGTTCTTTCCATAATACCCTCTAGGGTTTTGAAGTCATACAAAAACAAACAAACCAAAAGTAAAAACCTAACATGTAAACCAAGGTCATTCCATAACCAGTAACGAAGTTTTCCTATCTTTCCAACCACCACACCCCAATGCAGGACAAGACCTTCAGTACAACTAGGGCTTACCAGAGTCTACATTTTGAGGCTTGAAAGAACGAGCTCTTTTCCAACATCCGAAACTGTAAAGGGAACCTGCATAGAGGCACCATTTTTTTAATGGTTTAAAATCTTTTAATAAAAATAATAAAATTTCCTTTTTACAAAAGAAAAAGAAAAGAGCAGGCCGTTACTTGCTAGCGTTTTCCTTGGTAGCAGTAAAAAATTCATAGACTTGGGAAAATTCGATGGCACTTTGGAGGACGTTGCTTCAGAAGTTACTACACCAAATGAAATTGTAAAAACCTGAGTCACAACTTCGAAGGAAACGAGCTATACTCTAACCAGAATGAAGAAACTTGTGGCTTAAAAATATGTCCACTGTTTTATGACTTAAAAACCCAACCTAGTCCTTAAATAATTGAAGAAAAACAATTTTCTACACACATATGTTTTCCATAGTAGTCGTACAACACTAAAAAACCAATCTTTACATCTCACAAGGCCTAGCTCACAAGGGATTAGAAAACCGAGAAGTCAACAAAGAGTAACGACGACCACGCGCTGACAGCTCGGCCACACCAAACAAGAAACCCTCACTCTGTTAAATGATTTGGGTAGGGTATAGTTATTTTAAGTCAATAATCTCATGGTTAAGACCATCCCACGTATTCACCAAAATAATTTGCAAATCGAGGGTGCAAGTCAATAGTGGAGGACAGTTCCAATTTGCAACAAATAATTATAATAAAAAATGCTATAATCATTTTAACTATGCATTTTCTATGATTGTCAAATATATATTTTACCATGGAGTTTTTCGATGCTTAGTTTACAAATTATAGGTTTAAGATAGGAAGCATCTTTTAGGATATAATTCAAGTTAAGATAAGTCTTTTGTTAACCATGTGTGCTAGAACATAGTTAAAAAGACTTATGTTTAGCATCAAAATTTATGATGTTAATCCATAAACTTATATCAATTTTTTATTAAACCCACTAATATGGAGGTAAAAACTGTAAAAGTAATAAGGAAGAATTCTTTAGCTAGAAAAAGATTCATGATCCGATTTTTTTAATAAATTGCGTTTTGGGAATGCTAATAAATACAGTCCTTCGACTATATTCAGAGTTTCAGTGAAATTCTAGCAACTTAGTAAGGATTAAATAGTTAAAAGTAAAAGTAATTTGGTTAGTATTGGGAGAATGTTGTGTATAAACCTTGTAATGAAGGTAATTGTGATAGACACCAAACAATATGGAGTGATTTAAGCATCAAGAGGTGAACTGAATTTCTTTCCATTTAAAACTTTAAATTACAATTATTGTAAACTGTAATACAATCATTCATTAGTAGTTGAATCATAATCATCTAGGGAATTTGACATCTTTTGACAGTATTTGATTATGCAATTTAACCCATGCTTATATAGTTTGTTTAAACGTCATTACGGAGTTTTGACAGCAAAAGAAATTGAGACCAACATTACCTCTTATGGAGACAAGCTGCAGTTAAAATATTTTAAGTCTAGCATCATAAACATGCTAGAGAAGTATCTTCTTGTCTTGAATATAAATATTAAATTACTGGAACATATGCTTACTTGCTAATCTTGTAAGTAACCATCAGTCCCACTGTGTTAGCTTAAAATCTAAGTAAGCCTCGGTCACACATGTGAAACTTTCCCTACTTGACAAAAGAAATAAACAGTATGTCTAGCATCAGTAAAATACAAGTTTCTTTTCTACTTCGGGAATAATTACAACTACTAAGTTGAAAACAATACTACCACAGCTATCAAGGAGAATCCTTTAGATTATACAAATCTTTTAAGGAAGCAACTCTTTGTTTCTCTTACCAACTATTTTATTATCTGCTAACCATTAACGGTACTTTAGCAGTGATATTAGACATTTTATGTCACATGAAAATTTTTAAATTTTTACGAATTTTTGAGTTATTACAAAGTAGGTTGTGGTCATGTTTTTAAATATGTATGTTCAAAACCTAGAGAATAACATCCTTCCAACACAATAGTCAGGGATAGACACTACATCAACATTCAGGAATCACTTTCAAAAATTGCACACAAATATATAGGATATCAGTTTGAATCAAATTGACAAACTATAGTCGAAACAATGCTTCATGCAAACTAGATGGACAACAAAATGAATCACCTTCAAGGATATGGAAATCAGTTTAACCGAAACGAACGCACTCCTTTGATTCCTGAGGCATTATATAGGGACGAATCTCTCCCTTTCTTCCCAATTTTCCCCAAATATGCACCGTTTATTAACTAAAAAATACTTTGAATAATAAATTGGGAAAAATACTCCCAAATTCCTCATTTCATGGAGATCCAGATCACTAAAATTACTCATGTCTAAATCTTACAATATACACATATTTAAATACAAAACTTAACTTTAAATATTTTATGAATCTACCTGCAATCGTTTCTTTAATCCGCTGGCTTTTAATCACCATGAGTCCATTCTCACATTTCTCCCCATCTATATACGTTCTCTCATAGCCATCTTCCTCAAATGCAATCATTTAGGGATTCAATCAACATCTACTTAAGTAAAATGGGTGATAATGATTCCGATGGCATTTTCCATCTCAAGCGAAGGCCCATCCCTCACAGAGGGCAGGTCAATGCCACCATTTTTGCTTCTCTTGCACGTTCTATGTCTTCTGTGCCCTCAGGAATATTGTCAACTATGCAGAATACCCTCTTTAGTCACAGATCGACATTTTCTAGCATCAGGTCGGATGCATATTTCTCTTTCAGTAGCCACTCTTCCTTAGCTCGACTTAGTCAGCCAGACAAAACATGTTGGGATGGGGAAGATAATTATGTAGAAGACAACAACAATACAAATAGTGTTGAGCATCTGAATCAAGCATACAAAAATGACCAAATCAAGGATTCTAGGGGCTATTCAGTCAAATAAAATGCCATTGGAGGGAAATTCAACCCTAGGCATTCTCCATTGACAAAAATTGAGGGTGTTTCAACCCTGTACATCCTCCATTGAAAAAAAATGAGGGTGATTCAACCATGGACGTACTCCCTTAACCAAAATCGAGGGCGATTCAACCATTGACATCCTCCATTACTGAAATTCCAGGGCGATGGAAGTATTTACCACAATTTTTACCATAAATCATGGGCGAAGTGGGTATCTCGGATATATGTCAGGGGGCGAAGTGGATATTTTGGATATATGTGAGCGGGGAGATTGTGTCTTTCATTATTATTTTTTTAATAAATATTGGGCTAATTTAATAAATTAAAAAAAATTACTTTACAATTTCGCCCACCAATTTTTGTAAACCTCTTTAATTTCGCCCTTGGGCCAAATTTTGTCCTTATAATTTTTCCTGATTGTGATATAAACAAAAATCCTGGAAATGTTCCATATCATGTCTTAGTAGTAATCATCGTCTAGAGTGTGGTTGAGAGCATCCCCATAAACTTCACCATCTACATCCTTGTTCACTAAGCATTAGGTCCTGAACTAGATCTAGCTACACTTGAACTTTAATAATACATAGATAAATCCTCTTACAAGTTTGGCCTCCTTCACGACCAACAAACATCCAAGAAAACCATGACAGTAATAAAAGGCTCTTTAAGTTTCTTTTAGGGCCTAGTGTTCATCTGAGCCCGTCCCGTAAATAATAGCGTAGCGAAAAAAGGGGCCTCTAGCAGCGTAGCGGTATTGGTAAGGAAGATCCCTAGGCTATAGGAAGATGTAGAATGGGGTGCCTGAATGAGCTGCATGGTATAGGGTGGCAATAGTTTATTTGGAAATATTTTGAAAAAAACAAAGCAAAGAAGAGAGGATTTTTGAAGATACTTTGTTTTTTTCCCTTTCCCTTTGGACCGAAAGTAAGATCAAAAGGAATATATCATAGTAGAGATGCAACACCATTGATTTGAAGAAAAATAAATTGAAAGGAATTAGATATTCCGTAACTTGATGAGTAATTATATCCAATTCCCAATAACCACTACACAGTATTAATATTAGTGTTATGATTTTGCATAAATATGCTAATAAAAGAAATAGTAGGAGTACATATTTGTTTCAACCATGGTCAGAATTTGAATACATCTTGCTTTCTCTTTGTGTGTACAAGACCGAGTCCAGAAGTATTCTTGGCCACTAATCTCCACAATTTGTCGTTTCGACCATGCTATAGGAAACATCCTACATTACTGAAGATGAATCGCTGAAGCCCTTCTACAAGCATGAAGGATGTGAATTACTTATATTTATCATTTGTTGCTTTCCTCCTCGTTGAATATGTCAAGCGGTGCATGCAATACATTGCAATACAACACCTTTCATGGAAATCCAACAATTGTCATGGCACGTGGTAGGTGCTTAGTCTATGGTGCGCTTTTGCTACATAGCAGAATAACATGGTGCACTTTTTCTACATAGCATAATAGAATCCTAACAGTAAATGTTAAGAACTAATGCTAGAAATTATCTAGCATTACTTGGATTTATAAAACTGCATGCAGAAAGCTCAACTTTATTATAATTTTTTTTAGGAAAAATGAACCATGTGCCTCAATATGAGCCAAATAAGAAGAATATTTTGTTGATTGGTTGAAATAACGGTGGTTGTGTATTGATTTTATTATCAAAAGCATTATTCATAAATGCCTAGTAAATGCCAATGCAAATTTAGGATAAAATTTTGAAAGTTGTTTCGATTTGTGTATTAGTAAATTGAAACGACGGTAAGGCCTTTCATAGAGTCCCCTCCAGCCCAAGGGCAAGGACTAATAAGGGAGTACGTTTGAAGATGCTTGTGTTCCTTGTCTAAGGGTCTCTCTTTCTCTTCATGTAGGTAACAAAGGATATGGTGAGTGGGTAATATCTAAACTCATAGGCATACATGTAGATGGCCCTTCCTGCATTTTTATTATTCCAAGAAGCCTTATAATATCATCACCACTTTCCATTGTTGCAACCTTTTTCATCTTATATCAATTAATAAAATAATAATAAATTCCACTTATAAGTTTCATTATTAGTATAAGCTTTATTGCCTCATTATGTGCCATTTAACCACACTTGTCTTTCAACATAATTTTTTAGACTATATAAGTATGCTTATAGTAATGTGTAAAATATATAGATGTTATGTGTTGTTTAGTAGTTAACCAATGATCACAAGATAATTGTTTTATATCTTTGAGTTGGGAAAATGTCAAAGGAGCTAGCTTCTCAAATAAATTATGGTCAATCTCTTCTCCCGCCAAAGAAAGTATCCAAATCTTTTCACTAAAAAATTAGAAAAGTATTCGTTTTAAATGGGTTACTTCATCGACTATAAGATCTTAAAGTTATAGATTAAATTTAGATATGTTTTGTGCTTTTTGTTGATTCTAATAATCAATCGACTCTCTCTAATTTCACTCTTATATTAATAATTAATAAATAGTTGAATTGTTATAAGTTAAATTACAAAATTACATTAACTATTTATGTTTACATTTTGCAAATTAACACCTAATAAAATGGATATTAACCATATATCTATACATCCATCCATCCATATCTCCATCCTATTATAAGATCATCCTACATTAACTATTTATGTGTACACTTTGGAAGTTAACATGTAATCAAAGACACAAGTAATACATACATACAAATAAGTTCACAAAGGCCATTTAAATGTGTTTTATTTTCAACTAAGACATTCAAGAGTAGGTAGGATTTTAAAGATAAAGAGAGGGGTATAGTAATGGTGATAATAACACTGAAAACGCTTTTATTTAAAAGTATGAGTCACGCATAGTAAATGAAAGAGTGGAAGGTGGCCTATGGGGATGGTAAATACTAAAGTGCCAATGTGGCCTAATTAAATCTCCCACTTACATTCATATATTTATCTTATTATGATCTTTGACTAGTTTATTTTATTTTGTATTTTTGGCAAGGTAGCATTTTTAGATGACTTACCAAAAAATATAAAAGATCTGAAAAAAAAATCTTATTATTTAACCTCGTCTTACATATAAAATAATGCATGAATTTAAAAAAAATCTTATTATAACCTCATCCTACATATATATAATAATGCATGAATTTTAAAGTTATGGGAGGCAACTCACTTGTAGTAATGTCTTGAGGCTTTGTGAATGAAAAACATAAAGCATCACAACAAAGCTCTCCAACATGACAAATAAATAATACAAGTGGGAGCCCTTTCATCAACAACAGTTCTAAAGAGATTTTTCCACACGAGACTACTTTCTATTTGAAAAGCAATCTGGTGGGGAAGCCTAGGCTGACTTTGGTTAGTATAAAAAGTAACTAAGCTGTAAATTTGTAAGATTGATAAAAGTGATTATAACTTTAATGAAAACAAAAATGAAATTGATATGTTTACTAACATAAATGAAAAATGAAAACTATAAATTACATACTTACTTAAATAAAATAAAATAAAATGATATAGAAATATATATAACCTATTTTAAATCCCTTACATACCAAAAATCCAAATAATACAAAAAATATAAATTTAAAAAAAAATATAATAATACAAATAAATTAAAACAGAAAATTAATTACAACCCAAATGAACCTCATCATAATCCTACAAAATATTCTTTATTTTATCACTTAATCCATGCCGGCCGAGAATAACAACTAAATAAAATAGTGAACTTTTAAGTCATGTCCATTTTATTTTTTAATCCATGCCCGCCGAGAATTACATTTAAAATAGTGAACTTTAAGCCATGTCACGTTTTTAGCCATTGAGATTGTAAATAAATTACTTTTTAATACAAATTGAATTTCTAATTTACATAACTAATTCAATGTCAAATGTCAAGGAAATTGACTATGGATGTCCCAAATATCTGCGGGAGGGCAGGTATAATAAGATCGAGTATCATCGAACGGAAAGATGCCATGGATCTTCATCGAAATTTTCAAGATATGACAACAGATTAGGAAATTGGGACTCGGTACTGCGATCTAGGAGCCTACAACCCTCCATCCCGACTACGCGGATGAAGTCCGGAAAAGGACATGGAATAGAATTGACTGCCTCCCAAATCCCGAGTCCCGCTGCGTGTGGACCATTATCTAGTTCTTCTCCTCGCATTTACTCATATATATACAGGCACTTGCATACTGATCTCCCGCTATATATAGATGTCATGGGGTTCTTGAAATTTGTATGACTTGCTCTTGAAATGGGGTTCCTGAAATTTTTATGACTTGTTCTTGAAATGGTTCTTGAAATAGGGTTCTTGAAATTTGTATGACTGGTTCTTGAAATGGCCATGCCGGATAAAATATGGAGCAATAGGGTGGTTAAGGAAGAGCTAATGGACCTTCCCGGCTTCAGATTTTATCCTACAGAAGAGGAGCTACTGGGCTTCTATCTGAAGAAAAGGATCCAACCCGGCCACGGTCTGAACTTCGATAAGATTATACCGACCTTAGATTTGTATCAATATGATCCCTGGGAATTACCAGGTACACGTAGATCTTTGCTTCTTCCCGGGTGTTAATTTTAGAATAAATTTTCCCACAATATTCATTAATTTATTGCAGGTTTGGCCCATGATGCCGGGGATCAGCAACAATGGTTCTTCTTTGTTCCAAGAGATCGTAAGAAGTCATGCCCTCGGCCTAACAGATTGACGGTTTCGGGTTACTGGAAGGCTACCGGTTCAGATAGAGCAGTTCGCAATGAGCGGCTTCAGTGCGTCGGTCTGAAGAAAATTCTGGTGTTTTATAAAGGAAAAGCCCCGCGTGGGCAGCGGACGGACTGGATCATGATGGAATACAGAATGCCAGATCTGAGCTCGTCCGCTACCAAGGTGATCATTCTCTTCTTGTTTTTCATTGTTTTAGCCGGCATCTTAGGTTTTAGGTTTTGACTTTTTAAGGTTTTAAAAATGATTTTATTTTTGTGTGAAAGTTAAAATCAAGCATCTTTAGCTTTATGTTACATGATATAACTTTATTTAATTTTGTTTTATGACTCACTATATATTTTATCTCAATGCAATCACCCTTAAATCTTGACATTAAATCATATTTGCTGAATCAAAAACTTTATTAATTGGAATAAAAAACTGCTGTTTTGGTGGTTTTGCTCCTGTCATGTACAGAAGAAGATCGATATGGTGTTATGTCGGATATACAGAAAGGCTGCTGCTCGGAAATCGTTGGAACAACGAACAAGACCTAATGACGCTGACAAAGAAGAACCGGTTGTTTCAAGTGATGAAGATGAAGAGAAATCGGCTCTTAATGTCAGCTCCCAATCAAATCCAATGACAGAAGCTGCCAAAGTTTCTTCGTTAAGTTATCTGGATCATGATGACGTATGTTCCTCTCTAAGTAAAAAGGAGGATGAATCTAGTATCTTTGACAACCTTGAACCGATCATGTTTTGTGAAGATCAAGAAACTTCTGTATTGAAGACCCCCGAAAGCTGCAAGCCACCGCAGTTAGAGTTGCCCAAGTTATCGATGGACTTTTTGTTTAGCCAGCGGATAGCGACTCCTAATGCTCTTCTGGCGACCCCATCACCATTCCAGATTCCTCATAGCAGTATACCTGGTTTATAGAGTGATAGAATACATTATTTCATTTGTCAACTAATTCAAGTTTACGTGGTTTAGGAAAAGACAGGAATGGATTGTGATGAGCACTACTAGAGGTTTAGGAGTGTACACTTGAGAGTTTTTAACTACTATATTATCTTGGTAAATTGTTTTTCTATCATAATAGATAGATTTCAGTCATATATGTGAATAAAAACATCTTATCTAAACAATTTTTTCCCTAAAATTAAAATTGTAGGTCAATAACATCTTGAAAGTAATTCAACAAATATTATTATGATCTGCCTTATGTTGATAGGTATTTAGATATTATTTTATATTTTGGACTTGATTGAGTAGATCAACCAGATTAATTTGAGTGTAACAAGTGTATAGCTTAGATTCATTCATGGTTATCATATATTGTTATGCTTAAATGCATTTTGATTAAAATTTAAATAAACTTCATTTGAGTGCATAAATGGATAACTATAACAATTCGGTGATTAATTTAACTTATGTTTAGCCTTTATTTAAGAGTAATCCATTTCCACAAAACAAAGTGGCTCACTACGTCTATGGGCGTTCACCAACCACTTGCAGATATAATCACAACTTTTATTGAGATGATGTTATTGCATAGATTTTTATCTCTCAAAACAATAATATGTTGTTTCAAAGCTCAAAAAAATATATGTTGATTAAGAGGAAGTTTAGATGTACATTGACAATCTATTATGATAATGATGATGATTATTATCATCAATCAAGATGATGATGGTGGTGGTTATTAACATAAACTAAACAATATTTGTTATATTAGACTTTTAGACAGAAAGGAATAACTTGGTAAGCAATCTTAGATCACCATAGTTATGATGACTTAGAAGCTAAATATTGTAGCAAACACTTTGAAATTGGTTTAAATATATGAATTGTAGGAATATATAACTTCATTTGTGGAAATGGGTATAACATAGAAATTCACTTTCTTCTAACATTGTTTGGTATATTATTTTTTTCTAAAACATAATGAGAATCATACAATTTGTTTTCCAAATAGGGAGGACAATAAAAGGCTACATGGAAATAAAAGACCTATTATTAACATGAGTGTAGTAGTAACCATGTTTTATTAAAGTCCGTGTAGTAAAAATGTGCATGCACACTAATAATGCACACATATAGCTTTTACACATTTTACTCTATACCATTTTTCATATTCTCATTCAAAACCTTCAATAAGACCATAAAACACTAGTTTTCAATACTTGATTGTGGCCACGCTCTTGTGAACCATCCAAACCATGTTGTGGTTATTTTGGGACATATTTTCTTGTTCCTTAAGCTGAAGGGGCTTTGTTTATAAGTCCTTGAGGATGTATCTCTCCACCAAACAATGTTAGCGCCATAAGATGTGTTTTCCTTACCACGACTATGATTAACACCTCAATACCCATCCATAGGGCATGAAACATCTTAATGCCACCCATATAAAACTCTTAGGGAAAAGAACCCCCTATCAATGACTCGTGTTGACATTTCTACAGTTTGGTCATGTAACATGAGATCAAGAAGATTCAATTAGGGATTAAAGTTCTTGTTAACACCATTAACCATGTGGCAGGGTCCAAACAAATTTCACGTGGAAAAAGCGTACCCACAACAATTGTATCCCACTCAAAGGCCTACATAAAAACCCTACAAAGGACTGATACAATGGTATGAATACTCATTCAAGGCTCTTAAGTCTAAGAAGATTCAACAATATCCTTCAAGCATGTTAGACATCCTATGGCCCATCCTTAGTGTGTAAAATTTGTTTATGGAATCCATATCCATCTGTAATGCCAAAGGGCCTAAAGATAGGTTTTGTATTGTGGTTTTTTGGTGTTGTTCATGGTGGGAGAGCCCAAGTGGTGTTTATGAAACCAATCCCATTATTGTCATGTTACGACATTGGATACACCTACAGACACATTCTTGCTGCATAATTGGCTCATATTGATGACACAACTAGCACCCTTGGGGGTGAATGTTAAACTACAAATGTCATAAATAGAGGTTTGAGGGATCGTGACAACTCTCAAGTTTCAGAAACTATGTTTAGGGATAGAGGATAATGCATCTCTGCCCCAACCAATGTCAAGGAATTGAGGATGTCGTTTCCCTACAATGACTATGGTTAAGTCCTTGAGAACCATCCATGGTGTGTGAAACATTTTAACACTACTTATATCTACTTCCTAGGACAAGGATCCCATAATCAAGGCTTGTGTTGTTGTGTCTATGGTTATTTCACGGAAATTCATATTGAGAAGGTTCAATTAGGGCTTAAATCCCTTTTTTACCCCATTGACCATGTGGCAGGGTCCAAAATTATTTCCAGTGGACAAAACCTATCCATGACAACTTGAAGGAATGCATAGAATACATGAAAAGGACTTATGTGATGGTGTGAGGAATCACTCAAGGCTTGTCTACATGAGAATACTCAACAATATCCCCCAGGTGAATTTTTTCCTTCCTTGGAAATGTTTAAGGCCGTATAACTCATCCTAGGTGTGAAAATAATCTTAATGGAATTTATATTTAACTTTGATGCCAAACACCCCTATGGAATAGTTTTTTCTATAGTTTGTAGGTGTTTTTCAAGGTGATTAAGTCCAAGAGGTGGTATTTTGGGAACAAGGCCCATTATTGTCCTTTTATGACATTGGATAAACATTTAGACACTACAACTAATGCATTGAAATAACACATAACAACCTCGGAGGTTTTCGTTAACCAGGGTAGTTCATATGTGACACGATCCAAACTGTGTTTTAGTATCCTTACAAAACCTACACACAAAACATATATCACAAAGGAATAATGTGATGGTATGAGGACTCATTCAAGGGTCTTGAGTCTCAGAATATTCAACAATATCCCTTAGGTTCTTGTTTGATTTCTTGAACCATGTTCAATTCCTTGTGACCCATCCTTGGTATGGAAAATCACTTAATGGAATATATATAAAACCTTGATGGTTAAAAACCCTAACAGAGAATTTTAGTGTGGTTTTCAGGTGTTTTCATTGTTAGTGAACCTACAAAGTGGTGTTTTGGGAATAATGAGAATTATGAATAGTTTATGACATTATATAGACCTATAAAAACATTCCTAGTTCACAACTAATCTTTTTATGGCACATATAGCACCCTTGGAGGTAATTGTTAACCAAAAAATGTAATATATAGAGGTTTGAGTTCTCAATAAAGGTTCTTGAGCACAATGAAATTTGTTTAGGGATTAAGGATATTGCTTTCGTTACCCAACTGATATCAACAACTTTATGATGTTTTTTCCATACCATAACTATGGTTAAGGGATTGAGAACTATCCAACGTGTGTGAAACATCTTAATGGAACCCACATCCAACTCCTAGGAGAAATACCCCCTATCGCTGGATTTTAGTGTTGTGTCTAGGGTTTGTTCGTGGTATCTAATCTTAAGAAGGTTCAATTCTGGATCAAAGCCCTTATTTACCCCATTAACCATTTGGCATGATCCAAACCTATTTCCATTTGACAAAACCTATTCAGAACACCTGTATCCTAGGAACAAATAAATATATAGAACCTGTACAAAGGACTGATGTTGTGACCAGTACAAGGACTCATTCAAAGTCCTTAAGTGTAGGAAGATTCAACAACATCCCTAAGACACTTTTTTTCTCTTGACTATCTTCAAGCCCTTGCAATCAAAATCATGAGTGTGCAACAACTCTTAATGTGATCAATATCCAACCTTGATGGAAAGACTTGTGAGAAAGGGTTTGTGTTGTGGTTTTTCGGGTGGTGCTTATGGTTATTGAGCCAAAGAAGTGGAACTTTGGTAACATGACCCATTATTTTCCTCTTAATACATTAGATAGACCTCCAAACACATTCATGGTGCAGAACTAACATATTGATGGTAGACATAGTACCCTTTCAAGGAATTTGTTAATAAATATAGATGATATGTAAAGGTTTAAGGGATTATGACATTGTCAACCATTTCTACATTTTCTCCATACCATAACTATGGTTAAGGCTTGGACACCTATCCATGGTGCATGAAAGGGACAATACCACCCATATCAGGGTGAGTGCACAAAGTTGAGGGACCTTTTCAATGCAATGGTAGAGTGAAATCAATCACTATTGATCCATAAAATAGAAATCATCCCAAGCAATCCCGAACCTACCAAGCCTAGTCCCAAGCCTTCCAACATGCATTCCAATTAGGATAGTACACAAAAAAGCTCCATCGTTTTAGTAATACAAATCGCGCTCATGTTTGACTTTGCAAAAACGTGCTCCTATTTTTGAAAACCTGTTTTATGGTTAAAATGGGCTGAGCCTATCATTTTATCCACAACGCTGCGCTGATTGGATCTTGTATGGACCAAAATGAGTTAGGGCGAATGTGTGTTGGGTGAGAAAAAGGAAACAAAATGCACCTTGGGATCAATCTCTTCTTTGTGAGGTAGTTTCTTCAAATCCTCTCATGCTATTTTCCCTATATTCATTATTTTATTTTTCTAATTTGAAATTAAACGAAAATATTTTAATTTATATGCCCATAAAGGAATTTACATGGCCAATGGAAACCAAAACCAAATAATTTTGACTATTTACCAAAATTCATACCCAAAATTGACATGCCTAATGGAAACCAAAACCCCAATTAACTCATAAAAAAAATCAATTTCACTATTTCCATATGCATGTTCACAAGCATCCTTGTGAATCCATACCAAAATTCACAAATATGCAAAGTTTGTCAAGCACATTGCAAGTTTGCATAAGTAATTTACATGCCAAATGTATACCAAAATCCCAATTAACTCATAAAAAACAAATCAATTTCACTATTTGCATATGTATATTCACAAGCATCCTTGTAAATACAAACCAAAATTAACAAATATGCAAATTTTGTCAATTATATTGCAAGCCTGCATACAACTAAAATAGAAATTTAAGTAGAATTCACATCTTCCCTAAAATACATAAAGAAACATGGTAAATCCCTTGCCTCTATTAGAAATATCGAATTTGGACGTCCAAGAACATCAATAAACACCTTATAGTTTTGATGAAACTTCCTAATCCAAGTGTTAAACTAAGGTATAGAAGCTTCCCATGCTTAAAAAATATTCCCTCTTGATTCGAGGGTACTTTTTGGTTAAGGTCAAGACAACTAAGTTCAATAATAGGCTCTACAAACATCAAGATACATAGGGAGGTTGATGTGTTTGACTACATGCCAATCACATACTATCATACATGATAGAATATGGTGGAAAGCTTGCAACCATAAAAGCCACTATACACAATTATGCATTCAGTCTCTCATGGGTATATCGAAAGAGTGCATACAACTAAAATAACATCAAGTGGAATCCATACATGGACCAAATTCCATACGAACAAAGATCTTCTAAATGGACTTTGGATTCCAAAAAACATCACGCTACAACAAATAATTAGATATATAACAAAATCATTGCCTATACTGAGATTTTATTCATCAATAGAACACTATGCCGCCTCTTCTAGGTTCTAGCCGTTGCCTCTACTTGCAATCTGGGAGCTAGTCCTACAAGGGCATTAGTCAACACCTCACAATTTCGATGAAACTTCATAATCCAAGCATTAAAATAAGCTAGAGGAGCTTCCCAATCAACATATGCACATAGGATATTTTATGTACACATGCATATGGAAATCGGAATTAATACTTGAATTTAGGACATAAATTTAAAATTTAAAATGTTAAATGTTTATTCTTTACTGTAAAATTCAAGATCAATTTTAAAATTTAAATATTAGATTTAGTTTATGTTGTTATTTTTCATACATTTGTTTGAAACTTTGCATTGCTTAGAGATGTCATTATATCACATGTTTATTTTTCTAATGATATTTTATTTGTATTTATGATTGCAGTGGCTACTATGGACCACAATGCCGAGATATTAAGGGTTATTGGGCATCTTAGAGAGATTGGTTCTTCCTGGAGGGGTGGAGATGAGCTCCACTACTCCTTGTCAATCTCATTGCTGGCAATAGTTGATACGATCACCAGATCAAACGATGCTTTGTAAAACATCGCATCCTACAGGGAAAGAAAAAGACAAGAATATGCTGATGGTTTGAGCTACAATGAGATAAAAAAGCTAAAAATAACCAAAGAGCACATATATACATTGTTTAGAGTGCCTATGATGGATGACATTCCGGAGAGCAGCAGACAACATATTTCAATTGAGTGGTGCATCTTTCCACCCATTAGAGACCATTGGATGGATAGATGGTACATGGTTTTCGACATTCCCCTGCACAACAATAGGGAAGTAGAGTTGTACTTGCTCCGAAAGTTGTATGCAGAGTTTGTGATGGGGAAATATCTCAACTATTTTGACATGTTGGGGTTCCAGGGCGTTGGTAGGGATGCCCCAAAATCGACCCAATGCTAGGAATAGATATTCCAATCGACAGATACTTACACCCCGTGCCCAACTACCGAGGCTAGACGTCCCTCCTGCACATGATATGGTTACTCAAACACAGGAGGCATTTCTTACTCTAGCTGAGATGGTTTCCAGACATACCACAACTATTAACCAAGAAGGGCCCTCTTCCTCTACTAGGGTAAAACCACCAACTTCCGGTGGTAGAGAACCATCTATTGGTTGGGATAGATCGACATCCCATGTGCCTTAGAGGAAGCAACATGTGTGCACAATGTGTGGTCAATCCTATTATGGACCTTGACCAACACATGGTACCTCTATGATGACTGGCGGTCAAGTAAGGACATTGTTAAAACGCTATTTTTGTTTAATTTTTAAGTTCTCCATATTGTACATAGATTAAAATATTTGTAATCTATGCAATTTTTAATCTTGATGATTCTATCTCTGAGGAAGTTGTGGGGTTTTCTCCTTTATGGTTTTTCCAAGGAAAATTATTTGTGTCTCTTATCTCTCGTGTTTATTGCTGTGCATGTTATTCTCTCAGTTAAAAATCCTATGATAATGCTAGCTTAGAATGATAAAAGTCTAACAACACCCTTTCCATTCCTCACATTCAGGCTAAGCCCGTGCCTCTTGAAGTCAATCTCATTCCCCATTCCTGCATACTTAGGCAAGTGGGGAAAGAACTCTGGCCCCTTCTAGATTCCTTGTGAGTTTGTTGTTCTGTGCCTCAGACCAAATGGGATAAATATAGCCAAGGATGACCTTGCCAGGCACTTCCGTCTTGGATGAGCTATCCCTCATACTTGCAAATTCTTCTTCAATTTTTGCTGATGGAGCATTCTCACTCAAAATATCCTCTGTATCTAGGGTGCGCTGCATATTAGCTCTAGTTTCCACTACTTTACAAAGTAGAGTTTCCTACCTCTACAAATTCAGACTGTGTAAATTCACCTCATGGTGTCCTCTCAATGACTGGTCATCTGCTTATAATACCATCCTCACTTTGGATATCATCATTATCATATTGTGTTCATCATTAGGGCTAAATACTGCATTAATGAATCGATTACGTCATCGATTCTATCCACATCCCTCTTGGATCTACTATAATTAGATGTGACATCAAAAAGTGTCGTCGTTCATCGGTCATAATGGTCATCATTGAGTACTGTCGCAACCTTACAGTTGTTGCGGCAGATCCTTCTAACTGCATTAATGACTCTTATTCTTGTGCAGCGCCTTCTGGCACGCCCTTCCTCTTTCTGTCTACCCTACCTCTACCTATATTTTTTTTTGGGTGTGCAGTACCTCATGCATTGCATGGTTCTTCCCCCATTCGATAGGGCTTCAAGTGGCTGCCATTCACAAGCTTTGGCAACATTGCCCCGTCTAACTGCTGTAATTGAACTGCACCCCCAGAGGAAATGGAATTAACAAGATATGGACCTAACCAGTGCATCTGCAATTTACCTGGATGCTTCAATAACTTGCTGTCGTAGAGCAACACTAAATCCCCTTGTTGAAACTGTTTCTTTTTTATATGGTGATCATGCCATGCCTTCTGTCGATCCTTCTCGATGCGTTGATGGAATACTGCAATAAAACGGTCTTCTTGAAGCTGTATTAACTATGCTGCGCACTCTTCTAGCACTGCTTGATCATCCATGCCTGTTGCGGCTGCAATGCGTAGAATGGGGACAATGTATTCCATAGGCATGACGGCTTCTTTCCCATATACTAATTTGAACGGTTTTTTCCTTGTCAATCTCTTGCAAGTGGTACGATATGCCCATATCACAGCTGGAATCTTCAAATCCCAGTCGTCATGGTTAACATTACATACCTTTGTAAGTGCATGCTCCAAGATTTTGTTGAAGGCTTCTACGGTCCCGTTTCCAGTGGATGATATGGATTAATTTTCTTCTGTTGTATTTGCAGTTCCTCCGTCAATGCTCGTACTGTGCGATTGATAAAATGGCTTCCCTAGTCACTCATCAATACTCTTGGACATCCAAACCATGTCACAATGTTATCAAATAGAAATATTGTGGCTGTTACAGCAGTGCAATCCACAACTAGGGTAGCCTCCGCCCATCTTGTCAGGTAGTCTATTGTTGTGATTATGTACTGTGCACCAGTTTTCTTCTCAAGGGGGTTGATTGTACCCACAAAATATACAACCCACTTCTCAAAATGTTACAGAGTCACCTACGGTACCAGCATCATCTCATCTCATCGCGATGGTCTACTTGTACGTTGACATACATCACATCTCTGCACATAGTCTAATGCATCGTTATGTAGGGTGGACCACCATAACCCTACGCGAAGCACTTTTCTAGCAGTAGGGAGACCCCGATAGTGTCCATCAGCAATGCCTGCATACACTTCTTCCAAATTCTGCTCCTTGTCATGTGGCAGGACACATCATTGCAATATTTCATCGGGTCCTATTTTATACAGGTGTCTAGCAATCAAATGGTAATCAGAATCTTTAACTACCAGTTGTTTCTTTTGACTTGTGGAAAGTTCATCTAGAGACACCCCGGTTTCCAAAAGATGAAGTATAGGAGCATAGTGGTCATCAGCCATGTCGACCAGGAATAGTTGCGCATCAGGCAGTCCTTCTTCAATATTGGTAGGTTCTTCGCCTATCTTTATTCTGGACAACTGATCAGGGCCAGCATTCAAGCGACCCATCTTGATAATAATTTCAAAATAAAACTCCTAGAAGAGAAGTAGCCAGCGACATATCTTCCCCCCTAACACAATCTTGTTGACCAGATACTTCAGCGCTGAATTGTTAGTAAACATCTTAAAGTGGCCTCCTAACAGGTAGTGCCAGAATTTATGTAGTGCATATATAATTGCTAGGGCCTCGTGCTCGGTGGTTGTATAGTTCTCCTCTGTGAATGACAAATTCTGACTGACGAAAGCAATTGGGTGATCCAGATCTCCCTCTTCTGGATGCACAAGCACTACACCGAGCGCAATAGAAAATGCATCAACATGCACATGGAATTCTTTGTTCCAGTATGGAAATAAAAGTATTGGTGTTGGATCCATATTGGCCTTTAGTGTGTAAAATCTTTCTTTACACTCAGGACTCCAACTAAATACACCATCTTTTTTCAACAGTTTTTTCATGGGAGCAGTGATCGCAGCATAGCCTCTAATGAATTTGCGATAGTACCTAGTGTGTCCTAGCACTGCTTGAAGCATATTTACATTGGTCAGTGGTGGAAAACACAAGATGAGTGCTATCTTTGTAGGATCAACTAGTAATCCTTGCTTGCACACAATGTGGCCCAACAATATCCTGAATGGTGCACAAAAAATGCACTTTTTATAGTTCAGCGCGATCTGATGTTGTCGACGCGTTTCTAGCATTAGTCAAAGTTTCACCAAATGATCTTTGATTAGGCCATACACTTTCCAATAATCCATGTATAATTGTAATAAATTCTGAATGAAATCTTTAAACGTTGCGACAACAAACTGGGAAAATATTGCAGGCACATTCTTCAGCCCAAAAGGCATAACTGTATATTGGAAGCAGCCCCACTCTATGACAAATGTTGTCTTATGTCGATATTCCTTCACGATTTTGATCTGGTGATAAATGGAAAAACCATCTATAAAAGAATACATTTTCTGACTGCCTAATCCTTCAAGAACTTCATCTGTGAACGGGGTTGGAAATGGGTCATGCAAATAGACATCATTTAGCTTTCATAAATCGACACAGATCCGAACTTCACTTGCTTTCTTATATTGGACCACCATGGGACTGATCCATTCTGACTCTTCTACTGGCTCAATGATTATAGACTCTAACATCTGTTCGAGTTTAGCCTTGACTATTTCTTTGTACTGTGGATTTAAGCGATACAGTCTCTGTTGCACCGGTTTTGCATATGGTTTTAGCGGGATCTTCATCTCCTTGAGATTGTCGAGTATCCCCTTCATCTCTGACAACTTCGTAAGAAAGAGATCTTGAAATTCATGTAGCAAGTCTGTCATTCTTTCCATGGTCTCCTCATCCCAATAGTCCCCAACACTAGTAAACTTTGGGTTCTTGTCGGTCCCAATGTTAAACCTTTCTAATTTTCAACAGATGACTCATGGGATAAGTTGGTACATCTGGTGCTGCAACATCCCTATTGCCTTTTGTCTTAGGAATATTAATGTTCCACAGCTCATCGTCATCTTCAGTTTTTCCAGTCACGTTGTAACATTCCATCATGGACTACAGATGACCATGCGTATGTGGATCAACTAGATATGCAACCGGAACCACCTTCAATACCACGTCTCATATGATCTGTAGTGCATTGTTGACATCTGGATTGATATTTGCAAAACTAAAGGTCTGCGCAAAGAAAAAAATTAGTTCCTCCCATGTAGTTATTTCTCTGTGCAGCTCTGTTGATATGTACCATGACCTCGATATTTCATCCAGGGTGTGAACAAAGGCATGGACCCATTCATCCTTTGGTCACAATTCCCACAATGTTTAGCATTCCATCAAATGATTGCTAGGGTCATTTTGTCCATCATACCTCCTAGGATGGTATGCCTCTGCATTGTGGAAGTGAACCATCATCAAGCGTCGACACTGGTCCCATCCAGTAATTTACTTTTTGTGAGTTTCCCACCAGCACGCTAGAGTATCCTTCAGTGCGTCCTCTAGTGCCAGTAGTCACTATGGTTCTAAGACCTTTTCTTCAAAGTCCATTAAGAACACAGAAAGTTCAGGATACCCTTCATACAAAGGTATTCCACAACCTCAGTTACGACATGGTGTAGTGACTACGTGATTAATCTGCACTTCCTAAAGGACACCTCATGCATCTGATTTTGCCAATTTTCCAGCGCATCCTCAGAATCATAAGGCATAGAACTAGCTCTATGGGGTGAATATAATCTTCAGAGATATTGTAGGCATGATCCCACCCCCTAAAAAATTCATCTTTTATTGGTTCAATGTATTGACGTCCTTCATCAGGGTCCATAGGCACGATGACCTGAATATCTTAGTTCTCGAAAATCATTATCCTCTTCTTGAAGTTAATGACTTCCATGCTATCGTTGGCCCATTCAACCCCTAGCAAGGAAGGGTAGGAGAATTCCTTATTAACAAACTCTATTACATCAAAATTGGCTCGAGTCCTCATACCTTCAACATCTATGACCAGGTTAGACACCCATCCAATTGGTTGCACCTTCGCTTGATTAGCTAGTCATAGCTGCACTGGGGACCATTCCAATGTCGGCTACCCCATGTTTTCCCATGTCTGCTTTGTTAATGTATTTACGTTTGAACCTAAATCCAGAATGATCAAGACAACTTCATAGTGTCCAATTTGAATATTCATACGCATCTCCTTGCTTGTATTTTTCTTATGTAGAGAGTTCACCACAGACTCCTTTCTCGGGTGATGCAACAAATTTTCAATCTCATCCAAAGCCTCTGGGTCTTTTGCTAGTGATGGACAAATCTCAAATAATTGCTGCAAGGTACCATTCTGCCATGATGGTCCTACCTCTAGTATGGAATCAAAAGTGGAAGGCATTTCAATGACATGTGACTTACCAAGATTTCTTTCGATCACATCCCATACCGTGGCGAGAAACTTTTCCTTTTCCATTGCGATATCAAATAGTACCTTCTTATGTCCAGCCAGTCGAATCTGTGGGCTCGACCCATCTCCTCCTATTGTTGCTCCCGCTCGGGTGACAACAACAACATCAACATCTGCTTTTTTGGGTTTTGCTGAGATCGTTGCGACCATCGATCCTTGATTCTGGTTCATTGGGAGATTCTAGGTCAACAACGGTTTCTGGTTCAGTGGGAGGTTCATCGGTTGGTTCACAATTTGATTTTGTGGCCGCAACTGGTTCTGGTTTTGCAGTTGATTTTGATTCTGGACCTGATTCGGAATCTGCAACTAAGGAATGTTCCCATCCTGCCATCTCGCGATTGGTTGTGGGAATTTTTTGACCATGTGATCAATCATTGTGCAATATGTACCTGATCATTGCAAGTGTGTGAAATCCCTCTGATAGTGCCCAAATACCCCATAGTTCTAACACTAGACTGATCTGCAACCTTGTCCTCCTCCTCATCCGAAGCCTCCTCCTCTTCCTCGAAATCCTCCACGAAATCCTCCTTGGGGTTGGTATTGTGGCTGAGCCATCTGTTGCGGTATGGGATTTAGGATGCTACTGAACATAATGGGAACTTGAACATACTATGGCTGTGGCTAAGGCTTCACCATTTTATTGTACCGTGGTTGCGGTGCAAATTGTAGTTGTGGTGCGAACTGTGGTTGCGACTGCAATGGAATAAATTGCATCGACGGCGATGGTGTATACTGTGGTTGAGCATTTACTATTTGAGGTTGCATCTGTGGCTATTTTGTGGCGTGAGGGGCTTNGACTGCAATGGAATAAATTGCATCGACGGCGATGGTGTATACTGTGGTTGAGCATTTACTATTTGAGGTTGCATCTGTGGCTATTTTGTGGCGTGAGGGTCTTTTCCCTTCACAAAGTATGAATCATATGCTCTCTCTTGCAGCAGATCGTATGCCCGATAGTCTTTGTCTTCATGTCCCACTGATTTACAAAAAGAACAATATAGATTGGCTAGTTTTGACACCATTTTCGGCATGTAGATACACTTCTTGTTGTTATATTTTTAGCATTAAGCTAGATTATCATTAGGATATTTAACTAAGAGAACAACAAGCATAGAAATCAAACACAAGAGACAATGAACACAGTGTTTTTCCTCGGGGAAACCATAAATGGAGAAAACCCCGCAACTTCCTCAGAGATTGAATAAGCACCAAACGTGAAACCCAAAATAGTAAGATGATATCCTGACAACAGTAACCTCTTTCCTCCTTGCCCTAGTGTCTTCCTCTTCCTCATATATGCACTACAACTGAATGTGAGTGAGTGTGTAAGAAAAAGAGAGGCTACCTCTCTATTTATACTAATTCTCAACTTGACTAAACCCAAATAGGGCCAAATTTACTAGGTGAGTCTAATAACCCTAGTGCCCCGGAAATGCCGGGACTTTAACCCTTAGAAAATAGGAGGGTTACCCACCTTGACTTAACATGGCTCGTTTACATTATAGAAACTCCCGATAGGAACCTCGGGGCATGACATGACTCAAGTACATTACAACTACATCCCGGAATAAACATCGGGTTACAATACATAAGAAATACAAGTGAATAAATTACAAAGTTACAATTACTTCAACACTTGTGGTGGTGCCCATAAAATTGACATATGCGACACCATGGTATGCTGTTGCAACTTACTAGATTTGGTGCTCCTGAGACTATATAATTTCTAAAACTGGGGTAGTTATCCTTGGTGTGCCCATTTGCATGACATCGAGTACACCAGAGATAGTCACGATATTCCTTCTCCTTCTTGATGTCTTGTAACTGGATTGTTATATTTTCCAGCTGCGCCTAGATTTGATTCATTCCAACTCCACTCTCTCCAATAGGTGAAGCTTCCAACTTCATCACAATCTCCAAAGCCTCACTCTATGTTGTGATCTTCTGCTGCATCAGTGGCTGTCATATATGAGGTACCAGGGTTGCAATAAACCATGATTTATGCTGAACATCACTCATCTCAAAGCTGACATGCGCCATCAATGTCTTGAACCTCTGGTCAAAGTCCCACACACTCTCATTAGGAAACTACTTGATCTCTTTCAATTTAGTAATATATTGAGCCTCAAAATTAGGCTTCCAGAACTCGTCAACTAGTCCCTACCAGACGTTGGCCAATGTTTTGATAGGAGTGCCCATAGGAACTTGAATGAATTTCATGAACCAATCTAGCGCACGACCCCGTAGGGTAGTCTCCAGTTGGCCTTTCTTGACATCATCATCGATGTTCTGTTGAATTGTCCACACTGCCTCACAAAGGAACTAGTACTGCTTGGGATCGTTAGTCCTGTTCCCATGAAACAAAGGTAATTTAGCGTTGTCTCATGTCATCCTCGGCCTTCTTCCTATAGACGTTTATTTACTACTAGACTACTGTTGACACGTCGGGCAAGTTCATGTAGAATTTGTGGTTCTTATTGAGTTTGAAGTGGTACGCAGAGGCGTGGGCACAATGTTGCCAAGGTTTGATTTTGTTGTTGTACCGGGCATAGTCTGTGCTTGTTCATCCTCTTCGTCACTATAGGGTCGCTTTGTCCCGTGTGGTTTTGGTTCATAGATTTGCATTTCGATCACAATAGGACCTTCCCCTGTCCTCTGCCTCTTCTCCTGTCAAAACCTTGCTCCTCCCCTTGTACAACCACTTTCTTCCTCGGCTTCCCTCACAGTCTCATCGAAACTTCCACCCATCTACCCCTTACCTTCCCATTTGTCTCTCCCCTTTAGTCATGACATCCACCACCTCTGCACACCATATATTTACTACTCTAGGTGCATTTTCAGTATGCCCTTCTCATAAATATGCATTTTAATTGACAACTATAAGGAAAATAAGAACCTACCTTTGGTTCTGTTGAAGAATTCCCATTCTGCTTCGCTGTAGGATTTGGTAGTGTCGATGGAAAATTCATCAATATATCTCTCTAGGATACTATCTAGCTAGACCTCAATAGCTCGTGATTCTCAATTGTTAGTTTCTTGTAGCTCCTTGATTAACTTTGGGGTCCAAGATGACGATTCTCCTCCTTGGAAATTTGTCCTCTTGTATGTGAACTACGCCAACCACTCATACAGTATAATAGGAAACTCATAGAAAAAATACTTGTGAGGACCGTCGTGTATGTAGTTCTCCAACCACTTGTCTGTGGTCAATCCCATGTTCTGATTTTTTGCTTTAGTAAAGTCTCGCATCTTCTGGTCAAACCAATCTTGGATTTCTGATTGTGTCGGATGTCACATCCCATCCTCTCAGTCACAACAAGGTCCCGACAACGTAACCATTTGTTGGCTCAACCCTCAACCAAGAAAACCTAGTCAACAAGGGTCCAATCTGTTGGCACTCGACTCATTGCGATCTCTCTAAGCATCGACCCAGATGGGTTTTACCCTGTCTAACAACACCCGCAGAGCAGATGATGTATCACCTGATATGTTCAAGGGAGGGCTGACAGAACCAAGTTTCTGCAATGTAGAAGAGGGTTAGGGTCATCGACAATTCATCAGTTCACTAACAAGGTCAGATCAACTCCTTTATTAAAACCATTCATCATTGCACATCATTCATTCATAACTGGAACAGATACACCAGTGCAGGAGTAGATAAAGATAACAACATTCATAAACAGTAAACATTGCATCATATAGCCATATTTCAGATTCACTTAGCATTCATCATCGAGTTTGCAGGAACAAAAAGATGAGAAAAGATAAAAGAACACAACAACTATTCAGATCAACCTCCGTCTTATCATATTACTTCTACACAATCACCCACAGATTAAAACAAATAACAATTCATCTCAGAAATATATCAATTTCTATCAATTCGTACACAATGGTTTCTATCTTCTTGTCCCCTACACCGATATCAACTTATTTCTATATATAGACTTGCGCCTTTACATTCATGGTCCACTTCTAACTAAATCCTAACTAATTTAACTGACTAATGACCAATATTCACAAAATGGTTAACAAGTACAAAAGTGACACAAAATAATCGAAAGTAGTCTATTTTCTGCCTATCGCACTATCTTTGTCTTGCACGATGTCTTCTATGCTTGTGCATCATCCACGATGCTACACAACTTACCCCAACCCCTTACCAACACCTAGGATGGGGCGACGGGATGATCAGGACCTTCTCACGGGATTTTGTCTTATTAATGGTCTACTAATCCATATGGTATGCCATAATTTCTGATTGGATTTGATTTGCAATTCATTTCAGTCATTTCATGCTAGACAGAAATTGCCAGCGGAGTTACAATCAACCATTCGCCTTTTATTATCACTATAAAGGAAGAAAATTATTGCAAGCCAATAAATCTCCAAACAATGAAAGCCTAATTAAAACACACAGTTCATGCTAGTATCTCCAAACAAATAAAGTGCATTACATTCAAACAAAACTTTCAGCAAATCACAATTATGCCCTAGGCAATTTGTTTAATATGATTTTTAGAGATTTAAAAGTTTTTCAACCTTTTTAGATCTTGTTGAAATTTAGTCGAGGGAAAATAATCATTACATGGAGAAAATCATAGACATGGATTCATTGGTTGTTGAGCTCTTTTGGTTTTTGTATGCAAGTGGAGCAAAAGAAATAGACTGAGTAGAGAAAAGGTAGTTTACAAGTATATTTAGTCATTGGAATTCACAAATGGATATTGATTTGGTTTTTCTCTTTGTTTTGTTTTTGTCTTGCAAGTAGAAAGAAAGAAATAGATTTAGTAGAGAAAAAGTATTTTACAAGTATCTTTGGTCACTGGAATTTACAAATAGATATTGATTTGGTTGTAATGGAGCTCTTTTATTTTTCTTTGCAAGTAGATTGAGTCAATGGAACTTATAATTTTATCCAAAATCAGGTGAACTTTGTTAGACGTTTGTCCAATAGTGAGTGAGGAAAATTAAATCGCTAGACAAATTCAGAGGAAAATGATTATAGTTGATTTTGACAACGTATTACCAGCTATAAAGTCGAGAATACTACCACGACTACATATTGAGAGCCTCCTGTGTAGTAGTTGTTGTGATAAAACAATGAAATATTCATATAAGGAGTGGAGAAAAAGAAGTTCGAGAAGAGGAGGTAATTTTTGTAAGTAGTTACATTTTGAATGTGAATGTGTATTTTCTTTTTTCATTTTTGTTGGTATGTTTCATATTCGAGATACAATAGTGTATTTAATTTAATTTATTTTTGTCTCTCTATTGGGAAAGGTAAAGTTTCATAGTCCAGATACAATAGAGAGATACAATAGAGTGTATTTTATTTAATTTATTTTTGTCTCTCTATTGAGAAAGGTAAGGTTAATCATGTCCTTCATATACATCTTTAAAACCTCATTGGTGGATTAGATTTTATTTAAATTCATGAATATGTGATGGGATGATGGCACATACCCATAGATGACATTGAAACCCCAAGAACCTAGTTGTGTATTAGAAGACCTAAATAGGTTGAGTTTGAAAATATTAACTTTCATGCATTTTTCTAAAAGAAAGTCCAGAGTTACTTTCCACTCTCACTCTCACCTTGTAGAAGTAATTGATGAAGTAAACCTTCACATTAAAATATATATAATTCAAATTTAGATTTTTCTGGAAAAGCGGTTGTCCTCGGTGTGATTTCAAACTTGGTTCATGTAAATGTGAAATAGATTTACATTAAATAATGTTCTTTGTTGTGAAATTTCTGGCATTCACTTCTGATCGATCAAATAGAGCAGGTTTGGAAATTATATTAATTGTAAGTGGGATAGAGACCCTTACATGAGGGTGATAAGACTATGGTTTCATTCTTAAATAGGTCTAACATAACAACTAAATCTCAGATCAAATCGCCAATAGGACATGGCTTCTGAAAGGACGAATTCGTTGTGTTGGAGTTGAGAGCAACGATTTCTTAAAAAGGGAGAAAAACTTTGTTGTTTGCTGGGTTGAAAGGCACCTGTGGTACACTGGTGTTCGAGATAAATATTCCATTCTACATTATGTCCCAATCATTTTGAAATTCAATGATTTTCATATATATATATATAGGGAGACCGTCATCGGTATAAAATTGTTTCTTAAGGGTTCCCATGGGATAAATATGCACGTAGATGTTTCCAGATTTAAAAAAGCATTAACTCTCGACCTGCAAAAGAAATAATGCATTTCCTTGTATTGTCTTTATGGTCTAAAAATATAGTAAGCAAAAACCAAATTCAGGATAGAGAGCATTAACGGGTTAAATTGATTTTAAATGGCCATTTTAAACGATAGATCCTCCTAAAATATAACATTCCATACATATAACAAAATTTGTTAAGTGATATTAATCCTCAATGCAATCTTGATTTCTTGGAAATTAATCCTTGGAATTCTTAATTGTAGTTGTTAATTTCTTGTCCACGGACGCAATTTATACAATCCATTTTATGATCTTAATTTTTTTTTATTTTACAGATATTTGACAGTGGATTTATTGATCGTTTGAATTGCTATACGTTTATTTGGTCTGACAAATAAAAACAAGAAACCTAAAACCTAGAAAAAACGTGAGACATTGCATCTCTCTCAATCGGTGGTGAAGATCTATTTTGAGGTGGTCAAAGTCATTTTGATGAGGGAATACAATGTGGGTGCATTGTTCCTTTCTTTCCTGCATCCTTTGAAGTAATCGATGCAACAAACCTTCACATAAAAGAGAGATGTCCTTCAAATTTATATTTTTTTCTTGAAAAGCAGTTGTCTTAAGAAGAGAAAAAATGAAAATTAGAAGCAGAGGAAGTTCCTCTTCGGGTATCTCTAACCAAGATTTTCAATCAATAAATGCTTGGAAAGAAAGGACATTTACATTATGACCACCTTCATCTTCTTCTTCACCAACATAGTAGAAGATTCCAACAGTTGAAATGCTCGTGGATCACAAGGGAACAAACTAATTTTATCTGCTCTGTTAAGCTTTGTTATAGGAAATTACTTTTTAATTTCAAACTTCACTAATCGATTTCTTGACCACCCCAATAAGTTGCAAATTGCCTCATGCAACATGACTGTTATGGTGCATTTATTATATTTCCTTTCAGTTGTGTTTAGGATGGAGAGAAATTGAGAGAGGGATGTTTACTTTTTCAAGACTAGTGGGTGTAATCAAGTTTGCTCAATGTCTCCTCCACATCTTGTATTGTAGTTCCCCTTTGCCAAGTGTGTTGTCTTTACTATCACGTTCTGCATATGCCTCATACTATTATGTTTTTTTTTAGTTTTTATCTCTTCAAGGTGAAGGTTAGGGTTAGGTGTCTGCTGCGTCTACCAATGTATACCAAGCTATCTCATTGAAGGTATAATTTGGAGGGAGCTTAGACAATACATTTTTACATAGTTATTGGTAGCAACACACTTATTTTTCAAAAGTTATTGGTATACACTTTGCTAAGGAATTAATTTAAACATTTTAGGTTTTTTTATTTTATTTTTTAAGGTACAATCACAACCGCAACTTTTTTCTTCTAAACACATGTGGCAATTTTGGGAACATTGCCACCTAGTGGATCTTGTGTTAAAAATATCTGAGTGATGTTTTTTTACGTGACTAAATGTTTTTATTTATTTTTTATTTTTTATATTATTTTAAAATTTATAAAATGTTTACTGAGAAATGTGTATGTTAAATTAAATTATGTAATATTATAATTAGAAAATAGTAAGTTTAATATCTTATATTATATTTAGAGACCAATTATAAATAAAATCAACATAAGGCTTGCTACATTGAATAAGATGCTTTATTTTATAAATAAATAAAACATATTAATTTTATAAAATAATAAACATTGTTTTTTTAATACTATATAAAAAAATCTTGAGAGACAATATTATGGGAAAAATTCATGTCGTCATAGCTTTATATAGATTTAGTTGCCCCTGCATCAAAATGTAACTAAAATGTGTGTTTAAAAGAACTTAGTCATAATTCCAGCGACATGGGAAGCTAATAGAGGGCATATGTAACCTCCTTTCCTTGTAACGCATGACAACCCGTCACCAGCACATCCATTGGCAACTCAAGTGCATGGGAAACTAGCACGTTTAACATGACAAAGAGGTGGATCAATGCATTTTAGCACTTCTGAGAGAACCCACAGAAACTATTGGTAGTAATGGATCGAGCATGGGAGAAGAGATTTCAACAATGAGGAATGTAACTAATAAGAGGCTATAGTGAGTTGGAAAATGCTTCAACAAGGGGCTTTGATAGTTGGGATACCACTTTGATAGAGAAGGATTCAATAAGAAAATCTGCCATCAGATCCATTTTCCTAAGGTTTGGTGGTAATACACTTCAATGAGGGGTAAAATGGTTGTATACCAAGCTGAGAACATGTGGATGCCATCGGCATGACATTCAGGCTTGTGGATAAAGGGGCTTGACCACATGTAAAACTAACTGAAAAAAAGTCGATAGATTGGAACACCCAACACATTTTCTATTGAAAGGAGAATTGGGAGAAGTTACCAAGTGCTAGAAATTGTGTCGATGGAGTTATCGATGGGCCTCTAGGTCGACCATGAGGAGAGCCCACATATTTATTGGGGCTTCCAAATGTTGTGATTAATTAATTAATCCTACCTTGACCACCATAGTATAATTGTATTTTCCTATATTAGGAGGTTATTTCCACCTCACTAGTTCCATGGGACTCATCTGGGGCCCACATAACACTTGATGCACTAGCTTGCATGATTTTAGGAGCTCCAGAGATCAATCCCTATAATTTAGGAACCCACACCAAGTGCCACCAACGATCACCATTAGTTGACCCTAGTTGGTGTTCATTTATGTATGTTATGCTTCGATTCTCATCAGTTAGTTCGTCTTCAATTACTCTAGCACCACTTTGCATGATTTAAGGGAGGTTGGGCGCATTTTATCACATACCTTGATCAGTTAACTGGGTGTGAACTAATTCAGTTGTCTAGAGTTGCATTAGTGAGTCGCTAGTGGTGTTTTTGCCACATTGTGTTAGCACTAGAGTTGGTCCAAGTTGGTGAATTTGAATCCTACTTGTGTCATTTGAATTCTTCCTATTATATCATCATTGTATTATAGGGAGGTTAATGATAATTGATGTAATGTTATTCTAGCCAAATTTTGGTCTCCTGGTTGTTCAATTTTCACCATGAATGTTTGATCAGTTTACACTAAATTGCTTCTCTCTCTCCTAGAACCTTATCTCACAGTGAATTCGTTCAATCTCAAGTATCCTAATATTTGGAAAATTAAAGATGGTCTCATAGTAGGTGTTCATACCAACTTCAAAACTTGGAAACTTACATTGATGCACCATAAGCAATTGGGTTCCACCTAATTCCTGGTATTGTTGCCTTACTCCATCTGGATTTTTTCTAGAGAAGTATAGCCATGTGTGATGCACCCATAGAAAGTGCACGTGTCAAAGTGGAGAGTGTTTGAATGGTTTGATTTCAAATTGAAGTGTTTTTGTAGGTAAATCAAACAATTTTGAATAATTAATTGTTCATTGAAGCTGCAAGATGGATAATTAAACAACTTTTATACCCAAAATCCTCACACGCTTCAACTATATTTATTGGAGGGACAATATGAAGATAGTATTGTAGAACAAGGGAATGTACACCTTAGTGTACATTCTTAGTGCTCTAAATTATGAGAAAATGTGGCCCACAATTCTTAGTGTTCGTATTCACCTTTCACTTCGGTAGACTGAAAACTCTTAATTGGTGAATGCAATCCCTTGATGCCTTAAATAAATATCTTATTCAGGAATAAGACAAGATGATACAAATGGGAGCTCTCAAATCCTCCAAGAATCAAGCTCTCTTAGCCGGGGAGACTACGAATGCACAAGAAAAGGAGAAGAAAAAAGGAAAATAGAAAAAGAATAGTGATTTCAATCCTAAGAATAAGCAGAATCCTTCAAAAGGAGCCTTAGGTTCCAAGAAGGACAAGCACAACAAGTTTGACAAGGACAAGTGCTCTTATGCAAAAGAGGAAATCATCCATAGAATCTATGTATGAAGAAAAAAATAGACCAAATGTATGGGCTCCTTGAACATAACAATATTTTCCTTTCTGAAGGTGCAAAGAATTTTGATGCTAGAAACAAGACTAAAGATAATGAGAGATTCCATGCTATAAAGGAAGGATTTTCTTAGTCACAGTAATTTATCATTGATTATGGATCCTCCAACCACATGGTTTCCTCCAAAGAATTATTCTCTTCTCTGGGTATCTCTAGAGGACCAAGCATACACATGGGATATGACTCACAAATCCTAGTTGTCAGGAAGGATTCCATCATATTTGAGCATGGAGTGTTCAATAATGTTCTCTATGTCCCTTCCCTGACAGCAAATTGGTTTTCTATATACCAAATGACTCGTACTGGCTCACCTAAGAAAGTCACATTTGATCTTGACACAGTCGAAATATTAAAAATATCTACTGAGAATCTGATAGCGAAAGGAGTTTCTAATCATTCCTTCAAGGAATATGTTTTTTCACACTTTCTTCCTAATTCATATCTTGGACTTTGGAGGAAGCTATGAGAAAAGCTAACTTTTGTTTTGAGTAGAATCGAAAGAAAGAAAGCTTGACCAACTGGAATGCTAAGAAAAATAATAATCAGTTTAAGCAAAAGAAGAAGGATTTTTGTGCCTAATAGAAATTCTAAGAATAATAAGGCCAAAAACTATTATAATAACAAGAAATTCCAAGGAAATAGGAACAATACACCCAACAACCAGAACAATCCTAAAGGTAAGGAATTTGCAAATAATCTGGGAAATTTTACCAAGAACTTTGAGCGCAAAGAACCTATCAAGTGTTGGGAGTGTAATGGCCCACACTATGCTTCAGTCTATCCAAATCGGAAGAAGACTGTTAGCAATATTCATACCATGCATGAGGAGATGACGGTTGGGGAGATAGAAAGGAGCATGCCTAGAATCAACACAGCTTTAGAGAATCGACAAGCAGAATATCAGACTTCCATGGTGGAAGTAGAAGGTATGATAAATCAGACCCCTGTAACTATTTTGATTGATCCAAGAACTAGTCTCAGTTATATTACACCTAAAATGGTAGAAAAATGTAAGTTATCTGTTGAAAAATTTGAGAATTTTTTGTTTGTTCAGTTAGCCACTGGTGCTAAAAGAAAAGTAACTTGTTTTGTTAAAGAATGTGCAATAGTTATGGATAAATTGGAAACTGTTGTTAAACTTAATGTTTTGCCTCTTGGTTCTTATGATTTGCTAATTGGTATGGACTCGTTAGAACAATATAGATTAATTCTAAACTGTTATGATAAAACTTTCACATGATTAAACAGTGATGAAAAACCAGTAAGTGTTAAAGAAATACCTAGAAAAACCACCATAACGTAGATTTTTGCCCTACAGCTTAAGAGAGTTGTTAGAAAGGGATGTAAAGCTTATGTAGTAACAATTACTGATGAGGAAAGTATAATTAAAATAGATAAGTTAAAATTGGAAGACATACCAGTCTTAAAAGAATATGTTGATGTATTCAAAGAAGAAATTCCGGAATTACCTTCGAAAAGGGAATTGGATTTCACCATTGAGCTGGTACCGGGTGCAATACCTAGCTCAAAGGCCCCTTATCGAATGAACATACTCGAACATAATGAATTAAAATCTTAATTAAAATAATTAATTGATAAAAAGTATATTCAACCAAGTGTGTCTCCCTAGGGGGCACCTGTCATCTTCATCAAGAAGAAGGACATAACTATGCGACTTTGCATAGATTACCGTCAGTTAAACAAGATGACCATCAAAAATCGATATCCGTTAGCCTGCATAGATGATCTGTTTGATCAACTACATGGAGCCATGGTGTTTTCAAAAATAGATTTAAGGTCTGGATATCATCAAGTCAAGATTAAATATGAAGACAACTTTAAGACAACTTTCAGAACTAGATATGGTCATTACGAGTTTGTCGTCATGCCATTCAGGCTTACTAATGCCCCAGCTGTTTTCATGTGTTTAATGAACAACATGATGCATAAGTATTTATATAAGTTTGTGGTCGTGTTTATCGACGACATTCTAATCTATTCAAAAACTGAAGAAGAGCATAAAGAACATCTAAAAATTGTTTTGCAAGAGTTGCGAGAACATCAACTCTTCGCAAAGTTTAGTAAATGTGATTTCTTCAAGGATAAGATTCATTATTTAGGTCACATAGTGACCAAGGAAGGAATTTCCGTAGATCCTGAAAAGATAAGGGCAATCGAAGATTGGCCAGTTCCTAAGGATGTGACGGATGTTCGATCTTTCATGGGCATTACCGGTTACTACCAGAGGTTCATTCAAGGTTTTTCGAGGATAACAAATCCAATAAATTCCTTGTAGAAGAAGGGAAAGAAGTTTGACTGGAATAAAAAATGTGAAGAAAGCTTTAAAAATTTAAAAACTTTATTAACTAGTGCACCTATTTTAAGAATAGCAGATCCTAATAAAGAATTTGTAGTGTGCACTGACGCCTGTAATGATGGCTTAGGTGGTGTTCTGACTCAAGAAGGGCATGTTATTGCCTATGAGTCTAGAAAGTTAAAAGTTCATGAAAATAATCATGCAACATATGATATGGAATTAGCAGCTATAATACACTCCTTAAAGATGTGTCGACATCACCTAATTGGCAGAAAATTTGTTTTAATGACTCACAATAAAGGGTTGACGTATCTTTTAGATCAACCAAATTTAAATGCCAGACAAGCTAGGTGGTTAGCTTTCTTAAGCGAGTATGATTTTGAAATTCAACATATAAAAGGTAAATAAAATGAAATTGCTGATGCATTAATTAGGAATGCAAGGATGAATTTTGTAGAAGCTATCAACACCTATGTTTCAGACTTAGATGAACAGCTTAAAGAAGGAATAGAACAAGATGAAATTTACCAGAATTTGCAAGCTAAAGCTAAAGAAAATCCAACAGAAAACTTAATTAAAGGTTATAGTTTAAATGAAAAAGAATTTTTACTGTATAAAGATAGAATGTATGTAGCTACCGTACCTAAAGTTAAGTTGTTAATTCTGGATGAAATTCATAAAACACCATATTCAGGTCATCCAGGTTATCAAAAGACTATAACTATGTTAAGAAAAGAGTATTTTTGGCCAAATATGAAGACTGAAGTAGCAAAATATATTGCTAGGTGTTTTGAATGTCAACAGGTAAAAACTAAACATCAACACCCAGCTGGTTTGCTTCAGCCATTACCCATTCCTAGATGGAAATGGGAGATAATTAGTCTATATTTTATTATTGGGCTGCCTAAAAATCAAAATTAGAATGATTCTATGATGGTAGTAGTTGATAAGTTAAGCAAAGTAGCTCACTTTATACCTATTAAAACTACTTATAAAGCTGGAAACATAGCTGATATTTTTCTAAAACAGATTTTTTGATTACATGGAGTACCAAAAGTCATAATCTCAGATAGAGATCCTAAGTTTACAGGGAACTTTTGGAAGTCTTTATTTAAAGGGTTAAACACCACATTAAATTTTAGTACTTCTTTCCATCCTCAAACAGATGGACAAACTGAAAGGGTAAACCAAGCATTAGAAGATCTATTAAGAATGTATGTGAAAGACCAACCTAGTAAATGGGAGGACTATTTACATCTGGTAGAATTTGCTTATAATAATAATTATCAGACATCATCCAGATTTAGTCCTTTTGAAATTTTATATGGATGGAAATGTAATACTCCTATCTCTTGGAGTAATCCAGTAGATAGATTGGTATTAGGTCCAGAACTGTTAAAAGAAATGGAGGAAATTGTAAAACAAGTGCAGGGAAATCTGAAAGTGGCACAGGATCGGCAGAAAAGTCAAGCAGACTTAAAAAGAACTCCAAAGGAGTTTCAGGTAGGTGAACATGTGTTCATCAAGGTAAGGCCCAAAAATAGCTCTCTAATATTGTGGAGTCATACAAAATTGGCACCTTGTTACTGTGACCCATTTGAAATTTTGTCTAGGATTCGACAAGTAGCTTATCAATTAGAATTACCACCTAATTTAAGAGTGCATAATGTTTTTCACATTTTCGTTTTAAAGAAATATGTTCATGATGCTACTCATGTTGTTAACTGAAATGATGTACAGGTGGAACCAAAAGGATATTTTCTGGTGGAATCGGACTGTATCCTCGGGCGGAGGAAGATCACACTTCAGAACCGCACCATTGGACAGGTGAAGGTGCAATGGAAGCACCTTAGTCCAGAGGAAGACACCCGGGAATTAGAAAGTAATATATGAGATGCATATCCAATTCTGTTCCAGGGGAATTCTGAGGATGAAGAATAAATAACATCGAGGACGATGTTATGTTCTAAGCGGGTGTGTATGTCACATGCCCCGATTTTGCAAAAATAATATTATCTTATTTGATTTTATTTCAAGACAATATGTTAAATTTTATGCTAAGTTGTAAATGATGACTCAGGAGAGTCAAGAGTGTGAGTGTAATTCTAAATATTTTAATTATAAATAAATAAAAGTGGAGACAATAGCTTGGGAGAGTTGTTAAAAGAGTGTTTACTGGTCAAGTTGGTGGAGGAGACTGGGTGGAGAGAAAATAGACAAGTGGCAGCATCCTCAAACACTTCCAATGTTGCAGGTGGAACCCTCCCTACATTTCGGGTCATGATCCTCCAAGAAAGTGGGATCAGAGCAGGTGGATCAATTAATGACAACTAACCCAAAGAGACCTAGGCAATCTTAATAAAAATAACCATTGAAGAGAGCTGAGGCTGCTCATTCTACGAAGGGAACCATTCAGGTGAATGTACTTCATAGGATTTCATTGGGAAGGGAGTTTGTGGAATGTGTTTGAGGGGTAAACTGCAGAAAGTGATCTAGTGCATCTTTTCAGCTGAAGGATCTTACTGCTGAGTGCATAGTTAGTATTGAGTCATTGGACTAATATCTTGTTGTATGTTCCACCAGTTCTCAGCCAAGGAGACCCAAAACAGGCTCTGAGGTCCTGAGAAGTCATTGTTTGAGTGCTCTCCAGGAGTTGCTAGGGAGGAACGGCCTCCCAACGCTGGTGTTGTCCAGCTTAAAACCGATTCTACAGTCTTTTATTTACTATGTTAAAATTTTATATCTGAGAATGAATGGATAATGAATGATTTACATGTTTTGTAATGAGCTGTTAAAGCTTGTAATCTTTTAGTTATTGAATATTGAATCTGTATTTGATGAAATAATCCTAACCTGTGTTTTTCCCCGTCTGGAATGGACCAGACCATACTCTAGCATAACCAGTATAATTTAAATTGATGAAAGATATGATATAAATATGATTTGAATAAAGTTATTATGTATTTCAGAATGTTGGAATCTTTTCTTTATGTAGATAGTTGCTTTCAGAAAAGAATATTATTTTTCCTAGTTAGGTTTACTGTTTAAAACAGACTGTGTATAAATAATGCTAGAAAAAAAAATAGCCATATTATTTTTACTAATAGCAATGTATTATATTCACGAGTTGTTCAAGTAGGCAAGTTATCTATTTTGTACTGTACATTCTTCTGTAAACTACACTACTATCCTGAAACAGAGAAGATAGAAACAACTCAAATATAAGGCCTATCTTTTTATGTTAAGCAAATAATTAAGTATGGTTCTTTTAGTTTATTTCTTTTACTAATAATGTTAATTAAACTAAGTTTAAACAGTTACAAATAAGCAAATAGATTATTACTAGAAGTATTTAAATGTAACGAGTAAACTAAAACAATTTACAAAATTCGATTTCTGAACGATTTCAACCTGTCAACTTTAGTAGATTAAACAATAAGAATAGGATAGTAGCAAATTCATAAATGAAATGCTTATTTATATAAGAGCTGTTTTTTTTGAATTTACTAATAGGTTATACAGGAAAAGTAACCACAGGGTTGAAACCATTTATTATTTTCTTAATTTTAATAACAGGAAATCAGTGAGTTATAAATCTAGTATTTGATGCGTTATCATTAAACAAAGTTGAACTAATGAAGACTTGTTATAGTTTTTGTGACAATATATTTATATACAGAAGTAATCCAAAGAATTTCATTATATAAAATTAATGATAATAACTTTAGCATTATATGTTTTACAAGTAACAAAAAACTTATTTAAACAAATTAAAAAGGAATCATTTAAAAACCAGGGTTTCATAAAGGAAACCCTAGCTCGAAATTACTGAGCTTGTAAGTAAAACAATATTATATTATGACTGAGTGACAGTCATCAAACCACTACTAATATTTCACGCAAACAAATATAAACACAGTAAAATTATTATTATTACACAATCGAATAGGGTATAAACCCTAAGATTACAGAGTCATAATAATTGCTTAAAGATAAACTGAGTCTGAGATTAAGGAAAAATCCTTATGCTTTTCTTTAAAAAGAAAACTGTTTATTACTTCACAGGCCAAGAAGAATTTAACTTAAAACAGAGTCTACAAACGAGCTCAAAGCCGGCGCACCCATAATGTAGTATGGGGTTTCAAAAATAAAAGACATCAGACCAAGTATCAACTTTGGTAAAAACACAAGGAATAAGCATTTTTACAGGGAATGGCTTAAGCCAGAGATTACCCTGCTGTAAGCGAGGGTTTAAACAAAAAAAAAACTAATAAACTGAAGAACAATTACCCAAGAACTGGAAACACCAAGCAGTAACTTCTTCCAACTGCAACTTTCTCCTAAGGTATGAACAAGCAGGAGGAGCCATTTCGTAACCGAGGCTTACCCATGAAATGAAAGCTGGTTCTTTTGTGAAGGGGTTCCTTCCCAAGATGATGCAAACTGTCATATGCACAACTGGAAATCAAAATATAATTAAAAAAAAAGTAAATAGAATCGAAATCGAATTTATGTATAGTGTTCATTTTCTTAAAAGCAACGCATACTTGTAAGTTGGAGAATGAGGTCAAGAAGAAGGCATACCGACACCACGAGCTCAACAAACTTTGTGTTCACCTAAGAAGGGAAAGTTGAGTGTGAGTTTCATCTTCATCAACAACTGGAGCAAGAGTAAGCCGAGGCAGTGGCAAAAACCACAACTTCAACTCTATATCTAACAGCTTTGTAAAAACAACCCTCACACACAACAAAGTGTTGCAGAAAACTATTCATTCATGAGCTACTGCGTATAACCCTCACTCTAAACAGTGGCTTATCAAATAGAAGGCACAAACAGTGGAGCTAGAGGCAAGCAACCGTGAGCCCTCAATGGCCGCAACGAACTCCAACATTGCAGAGACCAGAACCCTCGCAGAAGCAATGAATTTTAGGGTTGAAAGGAAGGATTTTAAATCATGATTTGCATGGCGAGGAGAGCTCCATGTGCACCTAAAGCTTTCTGCTTCATAGTGGGTTCTTCTATATAGTCACCACTGCATTCAGTCGAATCCAATAATTGATAATCATTTATTTTATGCATGTAATGATATCTTATTATAAAGTAAATACCATATCACTACCAAACAAATCAAGACTCGACTTTGAACAAGTGATATAAGAACATTTATATATAATTTTTAAACCTTGTAAATAGATTGGGTGAAGAACCAAGTTGCATATGAATTCGATGCCCTTGTACTCAAGGCTTTGTTTATGAATTCAATGTCAATAATGTAAGGACTTTTATAACTTTTCATAAACAAACTTATAAGGAAAAAGTAAGAGGTTAGTATAAGCCTGAACATGTTTGAAACTACTTTTAATAACTCGGTATAATATTCATGAGCTATGAATGGTTAAGTCATAAGAGTAGAATTAAACTAACATAGTTTATAAGGTTATAATAACACTTATACACAAAATAGTTCCTTGACTCAAAAATAAATCTACGATACCAGATGTAGGATATAAATCTATAAGTATATGGTTATGGAACTCCATAATAATTGTCTAGTTCTAAGATGAACCTAAACAATATTAAGTTAAAATTTGGAGTTAGAATATTAGACTCTTTAGGATTGTACTGCATCTTATTAACATATAAAACAAATATTAGGGTAATGTGAAATTGTCACATTATGTCATTCATGATGATAATGGGATTTCCAACCACGATCTTGACGATTTACATGTTGAGAATATATCATAAACTACAAGCGATGTTATGCTGATAATTAACCAAGTTGAATCCTAATTGAAACATATTTAAGAAGAATACTATAGGCTTATGTTCCGAAGGACTTAGGTCCATTTATATAATGATAAGCAGTGCTTAATTTATTATGATGGTGACAACAATACACTCTTTATCTAAGTAAGAGTTATAAAATATTATCTTAAGCTCTTCTAAACTGGAAATCCATTAGACTAAAGTTAAAAGGAAAGTTTTTATCTATCATAAAGATCTTACTGATAATAGACAAACAATAGGGTGACATTAATAACCTCTATGAAACAAGGATGAAGCAAAATAATATGGCTTTACAAATAAAAGTGGCATTGCTTTACCTGGTAGATTCTTGAGTCTTCTAGACATAACTTTTACTGGGTCAAAAATCACCTGTCAAGCCTGTAAAGATTCAGAAAATCCAGATACGTTAGCAATTGCTAAGTAAGCCCCAACTAGAAAATGACTCCTCACCTATTTGACATTCAAACCATCAGTAGAGTTAAATAATTTACTGAAGATTACTCACATCACATATCAATTTTAAAACAACATTAATTTATATGTGTTAAAGTTAAAGAAAAATTTTATTTATCTGTTTCATTTCTATTTATTTAAGCTGCTAGTGCTTATCTAACTGCAACTGTAAACATTTTATGTTATCTCAAAATTTTTAATTTTTGTGAAAATTTGGGGTTTTGACAATTGACCCATCATTAAAATGAGAAATAGATATCACAAGATATAAATAAAACCTATAAAAAGAAAACATACATGAATAAAATTGAAATCACATCATATGCCAGGAAGATCAGGCAGGAAACTAGTTAAATCAAACCATGCATAACTCATCACGGTAGGTGCAACTAAATAGAGGGTGTCATCCTTTTAACCTTTGAACCCAAGTAGATGGCATATCAGCTCTGAGAACAATGAACTAATATGCCAAACCAAGGAAGTATGGAGGTTGTGGTTTTATCGCTAATGGGCCAAACCAAGTTTGAAACACGGCAGAAGAATCTACCACATGTTTCCAAGCAAAGATAAGAACCAATTGTAGAACCAAAGGGAAAAATATAGGAATGATGATCAAGAGGACTATAAAGCATAATACCATCGAAACACTCCCAAATTAAAGAATACATTTATTATGATTGTCTTGGAACCTTATTGTTCAATTAAACCCTCCAACAAGTTGGCCAGGTCATAGTTGACTTCGTAGGTGCTACTGTAATCTATGCCCATGACCAAGAAATGGGTGCCAATACACGTCATGTCTATCATGACCATGTATAATTGAGTCAGCCAGATGAGATCCACATTGAATCACACACACTAGGGAACATAACAAACATGTAGGAGACAATGAACCAAACCCTATATAAATTGCAAGAGTACCTTCACTCGAATCCCCACAAGATTAAATGTATGGATATTCCTTGTACATGACAATGGACTCGGTATAATAACATCCATTAGTATTTGCATTTAAAAGGATACACTAGAGCCATGTGACACTTGGTCATCAAATCATCATATAGTTTGTTTAAACATTGGTTTGCTTACTATGGGAACCAATAAAGTGCTCCCCATTTCAATATTTATATAGTATCTAGGAATTGAATGTGGACACACGCATACATGCACGTGCGCACACACACTATGCTCTATGATTTATACCATGAGATGGGATCATAACCAACAATTAATTCCAATAATGATTACCTAGGACCATCGTGGCAAGGAGACCATTTGGGGAAATTGTTTCATATGTTATTGCTCATAATAAAAACTAATGTTAATACATTATATACACTTGGCATAAATGTAATTCCCCACATTTGGAATTGCGTGGCTAGAACTATATTCTCGCTTTCCTCAACTCGTCCAAAATGTTTGTTTGATGATGTCACTGTATGAACAATAATTCTGAAGGATGGCTCAATATAGGGTGTCGATCATAGTTAAATATCAATAGGGGTGGAGGTTTTTTACCATCGTGTATCCTCTGAAACCTGGAGTTGTGGGAGGGTCATGCATAGACACACTCCAAAGTTGTTTGATGATAACTATAATTTCTCTGTTGGGGAGGCTTGGATGATATAGTTGACACCTCCACATATGGGTTCTATATGGAGTCAGGTCAATATAGTTGATCCTCTAGCATATTCCAATAGAGGAAAGGATAGGATATGGAAGATGGAACTAGTTTAGGGAGGAAGCATGGTTTGAAGTAATTCAGAAGGATGTTGTGAGTTAGTTTTTTAACAATTTGGTTAGTTTTTTGTGCAAAAAAATATTTCTTTACTTATGTGTGATGATACCAATATGATGTGTCATTTGTATTGAATTATTGTAAGCTAGTGTGGTTATTAGATGTTGAGATTTATATTTGTTATCCTGCATACTTGGATAAGAATGAGAACCTATATGAACTATGCATTAGAGGAGTGATTGTTTATAATTAGTAGATGCATAGGTATGCCATATGATAGCTACATATACCTACATGGTGCATGTAAACTTGTATGATTATTTGATGTATTAATTACTAAATGAATGAATAATGATTGTCGAAAGTATACTGAATACCAACAAATATCTTGTAGCATTAAGTACCCTTCTTGACATTCATTATTTGTTGGTATGATGAATTTAATAGGTATGGCGGGGTGTCATAAATGTTGCGGGAAATGTCAAATTCATTTATAATCCAACATGAAAAAATATGGCTTTTATTTTTTATTTATTGTTATTCAATTCATTTTTAATTTTAAACATATTTTCCCCAAAATATTGTTAGATTTTTAACATTAAGCTAGCATTATTAGGATCTTTAGCTGAGAGAATAACAAGCACAACAATCAAACAAAAGAAATAATGAACACAGTGTTTTTCCTCGGGGAAACCATAAATGGAGAAAACCCCACAACTTCATCGGAGACAGAATCAACACCAAAAGTAAAACCCCAAAACAGTAAGATGATCTCCCGATAGCAGCAACCTCTTTCTTCCTAGCCCCCGTGTCTTCTTCTTCCTAATCTATGCACTATAACTGAGTGTGAGTGAGTGTGTCATAAATAGAGAGGCTAGCTATCTATTTATACTAATACCCGACTTGACTAAACCCAATTAGGGCCAACTTCACTAGGTGAGTCTAATAACCCTAGCGCCCCGAAACTGCGGGGACTTTAACCCTTGAACAATAGGAGGGTTACCCACAATGACTTGACATGACTTGTTTACATTATAGATCCTCTCGATCAGAGCATCGGGGCATGACATGACTCAATTACACTATAGACACATCCCGGAATAAACATCAGGTTACAAGACATAAGAAACATAGGTGAATACATTCCAAAGTTACAAATACATCAACACTCCCTATTGACTAGGAAGGTATTCTTTCGACACAATTTTCAGCACTGGTCTTCTTCTCTGTATCGACTGGATCATCTCGGAATCATCATCTTCAAGTTGTCTTCATTTTCAAGTTTTCTTCATCTTCAAGTGTTCTTCATCTTCAAGTCATCTTCATCTTCAAGTCATCTTCTAAGTCACCTTTTTCTTCAAGTCTTCTTCATCACGGGATCTAGATCATCACAACTACTAGATCATTACTGTATCATCATCACATTTGGATCATCACTTGATCTAGATCATCATCAAGTCTGGATCATCATCACATCTAGATCATCACTTGATCTGGATCATCATCATCATCGGTGCTATCTCTCGATTCTTCTCATCATAGGAAGTTCTACAGAGCCAACACTTTTCCATGCTGGTTGTAGGCCTACCCTTCATGTAGGTCTTCATCAACATTTATATCTAACCCTAAGTCATAATGGCCTTCCCAACTATTACATCTGACCTCATCTTATCAAAAAGGCATGCCCAGCACTCAAATCTTACCTCATCTTGTTAGAAAGGCCCAACACTCACATCTGACCAGGTGTAAAAACATCACACCAGAAAGGCTCAACACTTATATCTGACCATGTGCAAACACACCGCATTGGAAAGGATCTGCACTTACTTCTGACCATGTTCAAAAACACCACATCGGAAGGGATCATCACTTATATTCGACCATGTTCGAAAACACCGCATCGAAAGGGATCTGCACTTACATTCTACCATGTTCGAAAACACCGCATCGAAGGGCTCTGCACTTATATCTGACCATGTTCAAAAACACCGCATCGGAAGGGCTCTTAGTCCCAGACTGAGGATTCCTGGTAAGTGACCAGGTGCCTCCATTCTCCCAGAGAATGGCATCAGCCCTTATATCTAATCAAGTGGGAACACATCCCTCAATCACATCAAAATGGCCATGCTCTCACATCTGATCATGTAAGACTACATCCTATAGTCTTATCAGAATGGCCCTCAGTCCTAGACTGAGTTTTCCTGGTAACTGACTAGGTGCCTCCATTCCAAGAATGGAATTTATCCCTTACATTTGATCATGTAGGGACCAATCCTACAGTCACATTAGAATGGCTTAGGACTCATATCTAACATGGAAGGAACCAAATCCTCTCACCACGACAAAATGGCTCAGCCCTTACATCTGACCATGAAGGAACCTAATCCTCTCACCATGTCAGAATGGCTCTTGGTCTCATCATTTCCCCTTAGAGGGAACCTTGATCTAGAGAACACCAAGCTTCTCCCTGAATTACTCAAACTTCACTCTAGCCAATGGCTTCATCAATACATCAGCTATTTGTTCCTCCATCGCAACATATTGGAGCTTCACTTCTCCTATCTGTACGATATCCCTGATAGAGTGATACTTGATCTCGATATGCTTCGACTTGTCATGGAACACAGGGTTCTCTAAAAACCTCACACAACTCTGGTTGTCGCAATATATACAAGTAGCATCCATCTGGAGGTCAAATAAATCAGACAGTAGCTTCCTTAGCCATACTGTCTCACAACTAGCTGAACAAGCTGCAACATACTTTGCTTCAGCTATACTCAGTGCCACACAGGATTGCTTCCTGCTAAACTATTGATGTATATGTAACTTCAGAATGTATTCTTCTATGTATCTTATGTATTGGAACCCGATGTTTATTCCAGGATGTTTCTATTATGTATTTGAGTCATGTGATCATGCCCCATTCTTCCTATCGGGAGGATTAATAATGTAATCAAGTCATATCAAGTCATTAGGTAAGTCCCCACAGTTTCGGGGCACTTGAGTTATTATACACTAATTAAGGTGTAGGCTCGAGTAAGTAATTGTTAGTTGGGCCGACATGATTGAGTGCACTTCAAGTAAATGGAAGAATATAAATAGAGAGTGAGAGACTCTCTATTTATTCCTCATGAAATACATCACTTTCTCTCTCAAGTGTGGTGCACTTTTGGAGAAGGAAATTTTAGGCCTAGACAGAAGACAGAAGACTACTGCTGTTTTGGGAGATCTCTTACTGTTTCGGTGTTGATTCTATCTTAGAGGAAGTTGCAGGGTTTTCTCCTTTATGGTTTCCCCAAGTAAAACTCTTTGTGTCTCTTTTCTCCTCATCAAAACCTAATTTTAGAGACCTGGATCAATAAATTTGGTTGGGTGAAACTTCGGGAAAGTCAAACCCTAGTTTGACCCTGAGCTAGGAGAAACCCTAGATACTAAAACTGATAAGTTTTCGTACAGTCACTATATTCCAATATTGGTGAAGTCTCAGAATCTGAAACTTGTAGGAGAATAATATAAAATCCCGATGAATCGTGTGTCAAAACATCAGGCTCATATTCGCTGTACTCCAGGAGATATGATCTCTCCAATTTAGGGTTCCAGCCTCTTCCAGAATTCATCTCTGAACAGGACATCTGGGGAGATCTGCAATATATTGAGCTATAGAGGTCCAAATGGAATTTCTGACTCATAATATGAACCAGTCACACGTGGCATGCCGTACAACTTCGCTGTTCTGAACAGTCCTGTAATAGGTCACCTTGGGAAAATGATCATAAATCCCAAATGGTGAAACCAATTCTGATAAAAACTATGGTTTTGGATCAGAAACATGCGAGGTTAACACAGTGCAAAATTTTAGTCATAGAGGATCCATAATTTCAGAGATATCATAGAAACAGTAACAGGCATTTATGTAGAAGAAATCAGAAAATTAGGGCTTCCTGTTTCGGGAGCTTCCCTCCACTGTTTTCAGAAAAGGAGTACATTGGACAGCTCCATTTGAAGAGATCTATCTGTTTGTCCAATCATATATGAAAGTTTCCAAATTTTGAAAATTAGGTCTTCTGCGACAAACCTTAGATCAGCGAACTC
>LPNX010788630.1:847588-860561 GCA_001517045.1 Pseudotsuga menziesii | reverse complement strand
AAGGAATGTGGGCTACATTCATAGATGGTCAAGTCATCATATGGCCAAAAGGAAAGACTATCGATGATGTGGTAGTGATTGAAGAACAAGAAGGAGGCTTGCACAAATTGAAGGGACATCCAGAACAAGCCTTGATCCATGACATAGTAGAGCCAAATGAGCTTTGGCATAGAAGGCTTGTACATGTGCATGTACATGTGCATTACATAGCACTACCTATTGCAAGAAAAGCTATTGAAGGTCTTCCAGAATTTCAAGCTATTTGAAGGGAAGAACAAAAATCAGAATATGACCTAAAGAATCCAGTTGAAGAATGTGAAGATCTAGAATGCAGAGACCATGCAGTCATAAGAGTCTCTCAAATCAAGAACAACTTGAAGCAGTAAAAGAAAAAGTGAAGAATGCAGAAGTGATGATGGCCACCTTGAATGGCCTCCCAGGATCGTGGAATTCATTCACTCAAGGAACGTGTGCTAGAAGAAAGTGATTAATTTCAATAGACTCGAGAAGAGAAGGTGGGAGCAACTGAATATCAAGCTCTTACCATGCAAAGAAGATTACTCAAACGATGAGGAATATGAAGAACTAAACTCTTGAAGAACTTCTTATCCTCCATATCATTTGGATAAGAAACGATGCTACCATGAATCAAGAAGACGATGAAGCTGAAGGATCAAGAAGCAGTCTACCCACGAAACAAATAAAGATAAGTATTCAATTGTTATTTCATGATTATGTTTTTTTATGCATTTGTTTATATTCAGTTGATGTATTATGCATGATAGGGTGCTTGCATTAACGACAGTATACTACTAATATGCATGTGATGGGTAAGTAGCTCATGGTGCTATACAACTCTCCATTGCTACTTATCTAGAATGAAACCTCTTTGCTGACATATTGGATTAGTGCACAATCTCAATGTTGTCCTGGTAGAGATGGAAGGAATCTAGAAAGTTTCAGTGAGATATGGATGAATGTTGTATTGGCTAAAGTAGTTGCATGATCATATATTTATGCATAAGTATTTTCCAGTATAAATATTTCTTATGAAATGTTTCTAACCATACAATTGCATTTGACTTGTAGGAAAGATCGCATACATAATCACCTACAAGCAAAGAAGAATGAAGACTTGTTCTAAAGAACAAGTGACGACATTTCAAGACAAAGAATAATATGATGAATGCAGTAACATCATTGATGCAGAACCTTCCAGACAAGAAGAAGTAACTAAAGAAGAAATGGAAGACCAGTTCAAGAAGAATGATGTCAGGGCATAGTATCGAGACCTAAAGAGAAGTTCATAGTTCCATCATGTAGTAGATGGAAACATCGTGGGATACAAATAAAGATTCGTAGCATGAGGCTTCTCACGAAGATAAGGCATAGTCTACAAAGAAACATTTACAGCTAATAGAAGTGAAGTCACATGACATGCATAATCATCTGTGCAAATGAAAGAAGGCCTTGTACGAGCTCAGAAGACACCCATGGGATAACACATAGATGATGAGCTTGATGGATATCTTAACCTTTGCTACAAGGTTGATAGAGGATGACAAGCTCACAGATGGGTGCAAGATGAACTTTTGAAGAAGTTCAAGATAGAGGATCTTAGTATCCAGTGATCCTAGATGGATACTACTTGTCACTCCAGTACAGAATGTTTCAGTGCATAGAGTATGGAAGAAAGAGGGAGTATGATGCTCCGCTTCAGAGGGAGTGATTGCAGAAGATACTGAAGTTCGACATGGTACGACAGGATGGGTAGATTACTGATGATTCGAGGCTTTACTGAGAGTAAAGTGGATTCCAACCTTTGATCCAAGGCTGAAGGTGGAAGACCAGTGATGCTCCTGTTATGTGTCGATGCACTACTGTTCTAGGTATGGAGGTATGGCAGAGTACAAATGGAATCTTCCTTGGACAAGGGAAGTATGCAGTAGAGATCCTGAAGAGGTTCAGGATGATGGACTGCAAGGCTCTGGCTACACCTATGGAATCAAACCTGAAGCTATTGAGTGATGCTTCATCAGAGAAGGTCGATGCTACGATGTATCATTAGATGATTGGGTCATTGATGTACCTGACGAACACGAGACCAGATATTTGATTTGTTGTGAACACCTTGATCCAGTACCTGACAGATCCAAGAAGTGTTCACTTGACTGCTGCAAAGAATATTCTGAGGTACCTAAAGGGTACAATTGATTATGGGCTCAAGTACGATGCGAATCAGAAGATTAACCTGGAAGGTTATGTTGATTCAGATTGGGTAGGCAGTGCCATCGATAGGAAGATTATTTCAGGATGTTGCTTCAGTATGGGATCAGGTGTGATCTCTTGGTTTAGCAGGAAGCAATCCTGTGTGGCATTGAGTACGACTGAAGCAGAGTATATTGCAGCTTGTTCAGCTAGTTGTGAGGCAGTATCGCTGCGGAAGCTACTGTCTGATATATTTGATCTCTAGTTAGATGCTACTTGTATACATTGTGACAACCAAAGTTGCGTGAAGTTGTCAGAGAATCCAGTGTTTCATGGCAAGTCGAAGCATATCGAGATCAAGTATCACTATATCAGGGATATGGTGTAGAGAGGAGCAGTGAAGCTCCTATATGTTGCGACGGAGGAACAGATAGCTGATGTATTGACGAAGCCATTAGCTAGGAAAAAGTTCGAGTACTTCAGAGAGAGACTTGGTGTTATCCAGATCGTGGCTTCCTCCCAGAGAAAGTGATGAGACCCATAGCCATTCTGACATGGTGAGAGGATTGGTTCCTTCCATGGTCAGATATAAGGGCTGAGCCATTCTGTCATGGTGAGAGGATTGGTTCCTTCCATGGTCAGATATAAGGGCTGAGCCATTCTGTCATGGTGAGAGGATTGGTTCCTTCCATGTCAGATATGAGTGCTGAGATCCATATCCATTCTGATGAGTAGGTCAGATATAAGGGTTGATTCATTCTGTCATGGTGAGAGGGTTGCTCCCTTCCATGTCAGATATGAGTGCTGGCCATTTTGTCGAGCAGGACAGATGTAAGAGCAATTTCCATTCTAGGAATGGAGGCACCTGGTTAGTTACCAGGAACACTTAGTGTAAGAACTGAGTAGCCATTCTGATGTGATAGAGGGATGTGTTCCCACTTTATCAGATGTAAGGGCTGAACCATTCTATTCATGGCTAAATGATTAAGTTCCTTCCATGTTAGATGTGAGTGTTGGCCATTCCGACAAGCAGGTCGGATGTAAGGGAAACTTCCATTCTCTAGGAGAATGGAGGCACCTAGTCAGTTACCAGGTAGCTCAGTCGAGGAGGACTGGGGGCCATTCTAATATGATTGCTGGGATGTGTTCCACTCATGATCAGATATGAGTGCATGCCCTTCCATCATTGTGAGCAGGATGTGTTCCCTCTTGGATGGATGTAAGTGTTGAGCCTTGTCACATATGATAGTAGGTGTGTTATCATGCTGGTGACTGTAAGTGTTGTGCCATTTCACAGATGATAGTAGGTGTGTCCTATGATGCTGGTGACTGTAAGTGCAGTTCATTTTCATAGATGGTAGTAGGTTTTTCCTACCATGCCAGTGATTGTAAGTCCAGAGCCTTTTCACAGATGGTAGTAGGTGTGTCCTACCATGCCGTTGATTTTAAGTGCAGAGCCTTTTCACAGATGGTAGTAGGTGTGTCCTACCATGCTGGTGATTGTAAGTGCAGAGCCTTCTCACAGATGGTAGTGGGTGTGTCCTACCATGCTAGTGATTATAAGTGCTGAGCCTTTCCACATATGGTAGTGGGTGTGTCCTACCATGCTGGTGGATGTGAGCGCTGTGCCTTTCCACAAATGATAGTAGGTGTGTCCTATCATGCTGGTGGTTGTAAGTGCTGAGCCATTTCACAGATGATAGTAGGTGTGTCCTATCATGCTGGTGAATGTGAGTGCTGGGCCTTTCTGATGGGATTGTAGTTTACTACATGATCAGATGTGAGTGCTGGGCGTGCCTTTCTGACGAGCAGGTCAGATGTAAGTGCTGGGCGAAGACCTACATGAGGGTAGGCCTACAACCAGCATGAAAAAGGGCTGGCTCTATAGAACTTCCTATGACAAGAAGAATCATGAGATAGCACCAGTGTTGATCCAGATCGAGTGATGATCCATATCTAGTAATGATGATCCAGCAGTGATGATCCATATCGAGTGATGATCCAGATCCAGTCCAGTGATGTTGATCCAGATCGAGAGATGATCCAGATCCAGTGATGATGTTTTATGTTGATCCAGATAGAGAGATGATCCAGATCCAGTGATGATGTTTTATGTTGATCCATATCGAGAGATGATCCAGATCCAGTGATGATGTTTTATGTTGATCCAGATCGAGAGATGATCCAGATCCAGTGATGATGTTCTATGATGATCCAGATTGAGAGATGATCCAGATCCAGTGAAGATGACTTAAAGACGAAGATTACTTGAAGATGAAGATGACTTGAATACGAGATGATCCAGCTGATACAGACAAGAAGACCAGTGCTGAAAATTGTGTCAAAAGAATACCTTCCTAGTTAAGAGGGAGTGTTGATGTATATGTAACTTCAGAATGTATTCTTCTATGTATCTTATGTATTGTAACCCTATGTTTATTTCGGGATGTTTCTATTATGTATTTGAGTTATGTGATCATGCCCTGATGTTCCGATCGGGAGGATTAATAATGTAATCAAGTCATATCAAGTCATTAGGTAAGTCCCCACAGTTTCGGGGCACTTGAGTTATTATACACTAATTAAGGTGTAGGCTTGAGTAAGTAATTGTTAGTTGGGCCGACATGATTGAGTGCACTTCAAGTCAACGGAAGAATATAAATAGAGAGTGAGAGACTCTCTATTTATTACTTGTGAAATACATCACTTGCTCTCTCAAGTGTGGCGCACTTTTGAAGAAGGAAATTTTGGGCCTAGACAGAAGACAGAAGACTACTGCTGTTTTGGGAGATCTCTTACTGTTTTGGTGTTGATTCTATCTTAGAGGAAGTTGCGGGGTTTTCTCCTTTAGGGTTTCCCCGAGGAAAACTCTTTGTGTCTCTTGTCTCTTGTGATGTGCTTATGTTTTATTGTTGTGCTTGTTATTCTCTCGGTGAAAAGATCCTAAGATCATAATGCTAGTTTAATGTGATGAAAAACTAACATAAACCAAGAGATCACACCTGATCCCATAGTGAAACAACATCATGAAGTTCTCTTCCTATCGATGGCATTGCCAGCTCAATTTGAATCAACATAACTCTCCAGGTTAATCTTCTGATTTGCCTCATACTTGACCCCATAGTCAACAGTACCCTTCAGGTACCTCAGAATATGATTTGCAACAATCAAGTGAACATGTCTTGGATCTGTCAAGAACTGTCTCAAGGTGTTCACAGCAAAGAAAATATCTGGTCTCGTGTTCATCATGTACATCAAGGACCCAATCATCTGACGATACATCGTAGCATCAACCTCTTCTGATGAAGCATCACTCAATAGCTTTAGGTTCGATGCCATAGGTGTGGTTATGGCCTTGCAGTACATCATCCCAAATCTCTTCAGAATCTCTACTACATACTTCCCTTGTCCAAGGAAGATCCCATCCGCATTCTTCCACACCTCCATGTCTAAGAAATAGTGCATCATTCCCAAGTCTTTCATTTCAAACTCGACAGGAAGTTTCCTCTTCGTATCAGCAATCAACCCATCCATACCTCTTACAAAAAAATCATCCACATATGGTAGGAGTATCACTGGATTTCCATTTTCAACCTTGTAGTAAAGGTTAAAATCTTCTTTACTCTTGGTAAATCCCAAACTAGATAGGAAACCATCAATTCTACCGTACCATGTCCTGGGTGCCTGTTTCAAATCGTACAGGTATTTCTTCAATCTACATACATGAAAGTCTCTCTCATGTGTCTCAAACTGAGTGGCTGTTCCACATACACTTCCTCTTCCACTACACCATTCAAGAAAGTAGTCTTGACATCCATCTGGTGTATCTTCCATTTCATCACTGCAGGCAAAGCAAATACTGATCTGACGGAAGTGTATCTGGATACAGGTGCAAAGGTTTCTTCATAATCTATTCCTTCTTTCTAGGAGAAACCACGAGCCACAAATATTGCTTTATATTTCTCGATCCTGCCATCTGCAACATGCTTGATCTTGTAGATGCATTTGGAATTTACAAATGAATTCCCTTCTAGTCTTGGGACAACATCCCAAACATCATTCTTCATGATCGATTGATATTCTTCTATCATAGCATCCTTCCATTCTTTCTGTTCTTCCACTTCTTCATAGTTGGAAGGTTATTTATCAATAATTTCACATATCAAGGCTACATAACTAGAACAATATCTAGTTCTCTTTCTTCCTCTGGGTGTTTCATCTGAAGCTCCATATCTTTCTGCACCTTGGATAATTTCACGTACCCAAGAAGGTTTCCTCTTATGAGGGTTCTTCTCCAGAGGTGGATGTACAGGTTCTTGAGGTTCTTCTAATTCTTGATCTTCATTTTGAATTTCTTCATTCATGATTGTATCATGAATTATAGGTTCTCCTGTTTCTTTAGGTTCTTCAACTGGTTTCTTCCTAGATTTGATGTAGGCTGAATCTTCGTTAAATGTTACTTCTATGCTAATGTCAATCTTCTTGAACCCTGGGAAGTATATTCTGTAAGCCTTTGAACTTTCAGAGTATCCCACAAATATACCCTTCTTTCTTGAAGAATCTAATTTTGTCCTCTTCTCTTTTTGAATGTGAATGTACACTGGACAACCAAATGTTCTGAGATGGTTGACTTCTGGTTTCTTTCTGGAGAAGACTTATTCAAGAGTCTTGTTCTCGAATACTCTGTGTGGAATAAGGTTCTGTACATACACCAATGTTCTGGTAGCTTCTGCCCAAAGATGCATAGGAAGATCTTGATCATGAAGCATTGGTCTTGCAACTTCCATGATAGTTCTATTCTTCCTTTCTGCAATCCCATTCTATTGAAGATTATAAGGAGTGGACAACTCCCTCTTAATCCCTGAGTCTTTACATAGCCCTTTGAATTCATTCGAAGTGAATTCTCTGCCATTATTTGATCGAAAGGTCTTGATCTTCTTTTCAGTGTGGTTCTCGATCAAGGCTTCTAGCTCCTTGAACTTATTGAATACTTCATCTTTGTTCTTCATAAAGTATATCCATGCATTTCTAGAAAAATCATGAATAAAAGAAACGTAGTATGAATACTCGCTTAGTGAAATTGATGACATTGGACCACACACATCGGAATGGATGATTTCCAAGATTCCTTTTTCCTTGATTTCGCTACTTGGAAATGTCTTCTTTGTGTTCTTCCCATTCGCACATCCTTTGCATACATATTCATGTTTTTTCTGCACTTCTAAGAGACCTTCAACAAGTTTGCTTGCAATTGGTAGTGCTCTGTAATGCACATGTGCAAGCCTTCTATGCCAAATATCATTTGGTTCTACGAAGTCATGAACCAAAGATTGTTCTAAATGGCCCTTCAATTTGTATAAGCCTCCTTCTTGTTCCCCAATCACTACTGCATCGTCAATGGTCTTTCCTTTTGGCCACACGATGACTTGAACATTTATAAATGCAACCCTCATTCCTTTTGCATCTAATGTAGATATGGAGAGCAGATTCTTCTTTAGTCCTGGTACAAACAATACTTCCTTCATTGTCATAGATTTTCTAGAGTCTAGATTATAGGAGGATTGCCCACTACCTTTTATTGGATACTAGTAGTCATCTCCAAGTTTCACCTTGTGAGGTGACTCATGTTCAGATAATTTCACAAAGGATTCCTTGAATCCTGTCATGTGTTTGGAAGCACCACTGTCTATAATCCAATCATTGCTGCCATGTGTGACAGTTCCCATGAGAGCAGAGATCAGAACATATTCTTCATCACTTGAAGAATCATCACTGACTTGTTTGTTTCTCTTCGTGGAAGGTTGATCATCTTCTGCAGCATGAGCATCATGTCTTCTCTTGTTTCCCTTCTTCTTGTGATAGCCACTTTTATTTTTAGGACAGTCTCTAGAAAAATGTCGTCTTTCATCACATGTATAGAAAATGTACTTAGACAAATCTCTAGGCTTTCTAGATTTATTTCTTTGATGAGAGTACTTACTTCTATGGTGGCTACATCTGGATTTCTTGTAATGTACTGTGAGATCTTGATCTACACTTCCCATCTTTTATTCTCGCGCTGCTATCCGAGCTTCTTCTTGAGATCATTCTTCCCATAGTCTGTTGAACTTGACTAACTTCTTTTTGGCACAGATCCCTTGAATAAAGGAGTCCCATGATCTACAGAGACCATTCAAGGTGGTCATCACAATCTCTGCATTTTCTACTTCTTCATCTACTGCTTCCACTTGTTCCTTGATCTGAGAGACCCTTGTAAAGTAAGAATGGATGGTTTCTGCATTCTGTATCTTTACATTCTTCAGCTGGTTTCTCAGAGTCATCTTCCGGTTTATGTTCTTCCCTTCAAACAATTTGGTTAGGGCATCAAACATAGCTTTAGGTGTCTTTAGGGAGGACACCTGTGGTATGAGGTGATCCTTGATTGAATCAACAATAATCCTATTTTCCATAACCAACTTATTCTTATGTAAGGCCTTAGCCTCATCTCCCTCTGGAACTAGAACCTCCTCATCGATGTAGGAGTCCAACTCATTTTCTTTCAGGACTAGGGAGATCCTATATTTCTAGGCTCAAAATTTATCAGCTCCCTCAAGCCTTTCATCAAGCTTGGTATGATGAGACATCTTAACTGATAACATCAAATGGAAATACAAAAGATTTATATCTTACCAGGTCAAGATGTCAGATATGGATTTGGAGCTGAAATTTTGTAGTGCTGGTTCAGGAGAAGATTAGGGTTTTACTTTTTCGGAGTTCTGTCCAACCAAATGCTTTGATCTTGATCCCTAACTTTGATTTTGGGGAGGATATCAATCCAGGCCTGGGCTCACTGAAAAATTCCACTTTTGTGGAAAGCCCTAATTTTCAGCAGTAGTGTCGGGTCCAAAACTGAAAAACCTCAGAATTGGATTCTACTTCGACAGAAAGATGCTCCCTAAGGAGGAGAGTTAATCCAATCTTATTTTGCTGAAAATATATGGAGGAAGATCCACAAAGTAGGAATCCCTAGTTCCCACAGCTGCATAGTGTCTTCTTCTCAGGTTAGCTCTGATACCATGTTCGATTTTTAACATTAAGATAACATTATTAGGATCTTTAACTGAGAGAATAACAAGCACAGCAATCAAACGCAAGAAACAATGAACACAATGTTTTTCCTCTAGGAAACCATAAATGGATAAAACCTTGCAACTTCCTCAGAGATAGAATCAACACCAAAAGTAAAACCCCAAAACAGTAAGATGATCTCCAGACAGCAGCAACCTCTTTCTTCCTAGCCCCAATGTCTTCTTCTTCCTCAGCTATGCGATACAACTGAGTGTGAGTGAGTGTGTGATAAATAGAGAGGCTAGCTCTCTATTTATACTAATTCCCGACTTGACTAAACCCAACTAGGGATGACTTCACTAGGTGAGTCTAATAACCCTAGTGCCCCGAAACTGCAGGGACTTTAACACTTGAACAATAGGAGGGTTACCCATAATGAATTGTCATGACTTGTTTACATTATAGATCCTTCTGATCATAACATCGGGGCATGACATGACTCAATTACATTATAGAAACATCCCGAAATAAAAATCGGGGTATAAGACATAAGATACATAGGTGAATACATTTCGAAGTTACAAATACATCAACAAATATAGAAGGAGTGCTAGATGGTCCATAAATGAGGGTGGTTGAAGATACTTGGGAGAGGTGCATGAAAAATTTACAAAGAGAGATAGTGAAGAGGAGTTGTGGGGCATTCTTCTTTATGGAAGAATTGTGGACGAGTTGATTTTGTTGAGAGGAGGAAGAATTCGTGGAGGAATTCTCGGAAGAAGTATTTTCATGGAGCCATTTCTTAGAGATATTATGGATTATTGTTCTTAGAGTTGCAGGCATGAAGAACCAAGGGACTGAAAGGTTTCATCGAGCTAGGAATTCATTTAGGCTCCTAGTTGGAAGGGATGCTTAATTTTGTTGTAGGAATCAAATGAGGTGCAGATATAAGATTGTTCCTACGGGAAAAATAATACAGTCTTAGACAAACTCAACATTAAAACATTTATTTGTTTTTAGTAGAATAATGATTAATTTTATGTTATACTTGATCATTTGTTATTGTCATGGTTATAAGAATGTTAATAATATTAGTTAGTGTAGAAAAGTATTTAATTAAGGAATTAATAATGAGAGGCATTACAATAAAGAATACATATGATTTTTTAGGGATAGTTGTATAGAACCATGTGCACCCCTTTCTAAGGTAATAAAACAATAATGTATAGACCTCAATGAGTAGACATTTGATACACCTAAAAATATAACCATAAACCTATAGTTACACACACACACACACACACACACATGCTCACATGCACACACACATACACACATGCACACACACACACATGCACGCATACACAAATGTACACTAACACGCATGTGCGCGCGCACACACACACACACACACACACACACACACACACATTCATGAACACATGCATGCACACACACACACATGCATACACACACAGGAACACACCCACACATACAACCATATACTTGATGATGTACGTATGCTTATATGGGGGGTTATGGATTCTAATGGAGCTTCTTTACATAAATTCAACTACGAATAATAATTCCAACCAATAACCTTTGGTATTTAAATATAGTCACTACAAGTAACGTCATAAAGAGGAAACATAAAATCGTTTGTTCCCTGATACAATGTGAACCTTCATTGGATGTAAATATTGACAAGAAGATATATGATAACCACAAGTAACATCATATTATATTTATGATAAAATTAAATATAGATACAATACTAATAAGTATAACAACTCATGCTACCAAATATCATAAAGAATTAGACTTCCTTTCTAACTCCTCTAGAGTGGAATCCAAGAAAAACATGTAAATCAAAAGATTAAAACTAAAGATTATTAATTAAAAACATATAAATCAAAATCTTAAGAATGTAAAATCATAAGTTCAATGTGATTTTCAATCTATCCACACAACACATTAAAATATAGACAAAAATAGAGATTTCAAGTGACATCCTTTATTATCCAGTAACTTGTTCTAGTATTTTCACCTTAACATAGCCATTTTTACAACTACTATTGTAATTAAATACAAGTTTTTTGTTAGAATTAACAGAAATCAAAAGTTTCAAAACAAAAAAAATGATAAGGTCAATTTGGACCTGTATTGAATGGTCATCCAACTTTGTTCATGTGTTGTGGTTTACGACACTTTGCTTCCCCTAATTTCTAGAACATGGTATCTAAAGTACCTCAATGAAAAACAGAGTTACACTCTTTCATACAAAGAAAATTCACATTAATTTACTTCTCGTACCCTGCACAAATTTGTATTGGTGAAAAAGAAACATAAGTAATAGTCCACCAGTTTCAACTTTTACATCATTATGGATTCTTAAACATGCTTGCACTAATTGTAGTTATTAATTTCTTGTCCATGGACGTAATTTATATAATCTCTTTTATGATCTTAAATTTTTTTATCTTACAGATATTTGATAGTGGATTTACTGATCATTTGAATTGCTATATGTTTATTTTGTCTGACATAATAAAAACAAGAAACCTAAAACCTAGAAGAAACGCGAGACATTGCATCTCTCTCAATTGGTGGTGAAGATCTATTTTGAGGTGGTCAAAGTCATTTTGATGAGGAAATACAATGCAGGTGCATTGTTCCTTTCTTTCCTACATCCTTTGAAGTAATTGATACAACAAACCTTCACATAAAGGAGATATGTCGTTCGAATTTATATTTTTTCTTGAAAAGCAGTTGTCTTAAGAAGAGAAAAAATGAAAATTAGAAGCAGAGGAAGTTCCTTTTCGGGTATCTCTAACCAATATTTTCAATCAATAAATGCTTGGAAACAAAGGACATTGTCATTACGACCACCTTCATCTTCTTCATCACCAACAGAGCGAAAGATTCCAACAGTTGAAATGATCGTGGATCACAAGGGAACAAACTAATTTTATTTTCTCTCTTAAGATTTGTTATAGGAAATTACTTTTTAATTTCAAACTTCACTAATCAATTTCTTGACCACCCCAAGAAGTTGCAAACTGCCTCATGCAACATGACTGTTATGGTGCATTTATTATATTTCCTTTCAGTTGTGTTTACGATGGAAAGCAATTGAGAGAGGGATGTTTACTTTTCTAAGACTCGTGGGTGTAATCAAGTTTACTCAATGTCTCCTCCACATATTGTATTGTAGTTCCCCTTTGCCCAGTGTGTTTTCTTTACTATCACATTCTACGTATGCCTCATACTATTATGTTTTTTTTAGTTTTTATCTCTTCCACGTGAAGGTTAGGGTTAGGTGTCTGCTGCGACTACTAATGTATAACAATCTATCTTATTGAAGGTATAATTTGGAGGGGGATTAGACAATACATTTTTACATAGTTATTGGTAGCAACACGCTTATTTTTCAATAGTTATTGGTAGAAGCTTTGCTAAGGAATTAATTTAAACATTTTAGGTTTTTTTATTTTTTAAGGTACAATCAAACCACAACCTTTTTTTTCTAAACACATGTGGCAATTTTGGGAACATTGCCACCTCGTGGATCTTGTTTTAAAAATATGTGAGTGATGTTTTTTTACGTGACTAAATGCTTTTATTTATTATTTATTTTTTATATTATTTTAAAATTTATAAAATGTAGTGAGAAATGTGTATGTTAAATTAAATTATGTAATATTATAATTAGAAAATA
>LPNX010788630.1:821738-847471 GCA_001517045.1 Pseudotsuga menziesii | reverse complement strand
TAAATAAAATCAACATAAGGCTATGCTACATTGAATAAGATGCTTTATTTTATAAATAAAAAAACATATTAATTTTATAAAATAATAAACATCGTTTTTTTAGTATTATATAAAAAAAGCTTGAGAGACAATATTATGGGAAAAATTCATGTCATCATAGCTTTATATAGATTTAGTTTCCCTTGCATCAAAATGTAACTAAAATTTGTGTTTAAAATAATTTAGTCACAATCCCAGCGACATGGGAAGCTAATAGAGGGCATATGTAATGTCCTTTCCTTGTAACACATGACAACCCATCACCAACACATCCATCGACAACTCAAGTGCATGGGAAACTAGCACGCCCGACATGACCAAGAGGTGGATCGACGCATTTTAGCACTTCTGAGAGAACCCAAGGAAAGCATTGGTAGTAATGGATCGGGCATGTTTCAACCATGAGGCATGTAACCAATTAGAGGCTATAGTGAGTTGGAAAAGGCTTCAACAAGGGGCTTTGATAGTTGGGATACCACTTTGATAGAGAAGGATTCAATATGAAAATATGCCATCATGTCCATTTTCCTAAGGTTTGGTGGTAGTACACTTCAATGAGGGGTAAAATGGTTTTATACCAAGATGAGAACATGTGGATGCCATCGGCATGAAATTTGGGCTTGTGGATAAAGGGGCTTGACCACATGTAAACTAAATGAAAAAAAGTCGATAGATTGGAACACCCAACACATTTTTTATTGACAAGAGCATTGGAAGAAGTTACCAAGTGCTAGAAATTGTGTGGACAGAGTTGTCTATGGGACTCTAGGTCGACCATGAGGAGAGCCCACATATTTATTAGGGATTCCAAATGTTGCGATTAATTAATTAATCCTACCTTGACCACAATAGTCTAATTCTACTTTCTTATATTAGGAGGTTACTTCCACCTCACTAGTGCCATGGGACTCATCTAGGGCCCAAATAACACTTGATGTGCCAGCTTGCATGAGTTTAGGATCTCCAGAGATAAATCCCTATAATTTAGGAACCCACACTAAGTGCCACCAGCAATCACCATCAGTTGACCCTAGTTGGTGTTCATTTACATATGTTATGCTTTGATTCTCATAAGTTATTTCATCTTCATTTACTCTAGCAGCACTTTTCATGATTTAAGGGAGGTTGGGCACATTTTCTCACATACCTTGATCAGTTAACTGGGTGTGAACTAATTCAGTTTTCTAGAGTTGCATTAGTGAGTCTCTAGTGGTGTTTTTCCCACATTGAGTTAGCACTGGAGTTGGTCCAAGTTGGTGAATTTGAATCCTACTTGTGTCATTTGAATTCTTCCTATTGTATCATCATTCTATTATAGGGAGGTTAATGATAATTGATGTAATGATATTCTGGCAAAATTTTGGTCTCCTGGTTGTTCAATTTTCACCATGAATGTTTGATCAGTTTACACTAAATTGCTTCTCTCTCTCCTACAACATTATTTCACAGTGAATTCATTCCATCCCGAGGATCCTAATATTTGGAAAATTAAACACGGTCTCATAGAAGGTGTTCATACAAACTTCAAAACTTGGAAACTTCCATTGATGCACCATAAGCAATTGGGTTCCACCTAATTCTTGGTATTGTTGCCTTACTCCATCTGGATTTTTTCTAGAGAAGTATAGCCATATGTGATGCACCCATAGAAAGTGCACATGTCGAAGTGGAGAGTGTTTGAATGGTTTGATTTCAAATTGAAGTGTTTTTGTAGGTAAATCAAACAATTTTGAATAATTAATTGTTCATTGAAGCTGGAAGATGGATAATTAAACAACTTTGATACCTAGAATCCTCACACCCTTCAACTATCTTGATTGGAGGATCGATATGAAGATAGTCTTGCAAAACAAGGGAATGTACAGGGTAACCATGGGTAGATAGGTGGAACGCAAGCATCCTTTTAAGAATTCGAAGTATCTGAACAAGTTGGATCAAGCATTTGGCTTCATGTGCATCCATATCTCCAGAGAGTTACTCTTCCATCTTGATGGACTGACAAACAAAAATAAAATATGGGAGAATCTTGAATCCTTGTTTGGAAAGCAAGATGAGATGAGGGGTGATATTTTGGAGAATGATTTGATTGCACTACAACCCATAAACTTCAAAACTATACAACAATTCTTCTCAAAATTCAAATCCCTTGTCATGTAGCACAAGCAGTGTGGTATTGACAAGAAGGATGAGCAATTGGTGCTCTAAATTATGAGAAAACGTGGCCCATAATTCTTAGTGTTCATATTCACCTTTCACTTCGGTAGACTGAAAATTGTTAATTGGTGAATGCAATTCTCTTGATTGCTTAAAAAAATATCTTATTCAGGAACAAGAAAAGATGATACAAATGGGAGCTCTCAAATCCTCCAAGAATCAAGCTCTCTTAGCTAGGGAGACTACAAATGCACAAGAAAAGGGGAAGAAAAAAGGAAAATAGAAGAAGAATAGTGATTTCAATCCTAAGGATGAGCATAATCCTTCAAAAGGAGCCTTAGGTTCCAAGAAGGACAAGCACAACAAGTTTGACAAGGACAAGTGCTCTTATGCAAAAGAGGAAATCATCCATAGAATCTATGTATGAAGAAAAAAATAGACCAAATGTATAGGCTCCTTGAACATAACAATATTTTCCTTTCTGAAGGTGCAAAGAAGTTTGATGGTAGAAACAAGAATAAAGATAATGAGAGATTCCATGCTCTAAAGTAAGGATTTTCTTAGTCACAGTAATTTCTCATTGATTATGGATCCTCCAACCACATGGTTTCCTCCAAAGAATCATTCTCTTCTCTGGATCTCTCTAGAGAACCAATCATCCACATGGAATATGACTCACAGTTGTCGGGAAAGATTCCATCACATTTGAGAATGGAGTGTTCCATAATGTTCTCTATGTCCCTTCCTTGACAACAAATTGGTTTTCTATATACCAAATGACTCGTACTGGCTCACCCAAGAAAGTCACATTTGATCTTAACCCAGTGGAAATATTAAAGATATCTACTGAGAATCTGATAGTGAAAGGAGTTGCTAATCATTCCTTCAAGGAATATGATTTTTCACACTTTCTTCCTAATTCATATCCTAGTGCCCAAGTGACTCAATCCAGTGACACAAGCAGGTTGTGGCATGAAAGGTTTGGCCACTTAAACTTCAAGTATCTCCAACAGCTGCACAATCAAAATATGGTTGATGGATTGCTTATCATCAAATCCTCTGAAGGTGTATGCAATGGTTTCTTAGTAGCTAAGAATCCAAAGCGAAGGTATGAGGTTGGGAAGGAAAGCAAAGCTTCCTACACAATTGATTTGATTCATAGTGATGTCTCCGTACCAATTCCTACAACATGTATGAATGGATCCATATACTTTCTGACCTTCATTGATGATTGTTCAAGGTATTGTTGGATCTACTTTATGAAGCAAAAGTTTGAGGTGTTTGAGACCTTTAAAAATTTCAAAGCCTTAGCTAAGAACACTCTTGGGAAGAATATCAAAGCACCCAGATCAGATAATGGAGGAGAGTACGTCAAAATATAATTCCAGTAGATGTGTGATTCAATAGGTATTCAAATGCAACACTCAATCCCATAAACAACATAGTAAAATGGTGTAGTTGAGAGGAATAACAGATATCTGAAAGAGATGGCTACATTCCTTCTTGAAGAAAGAAATATTGATCCAAATATGTGGGCTGAAGTGGTAAATTATGCTTTGTACATCCAAAATAGATTTCCTCATAATTCAATGATTAGGGTCACTCATTTGAAAGCATTGATGGGAAATAATCCCAATATTTCACATTTGAGGGTTTAGGATTTAAAGCATGGGCCATAATTCCTACTGACTAGAGGAAAGACTTCCAAGACCAGACTAGCGAATGCATATTGTTGGGATATGAAGATGATGCAAAGGCATACAAACTCATGGATATTTCAACCAAAAAGTGCTTCATAGAGTGCAATGTTCAATTTGAAGAAGATCAGGTGCATGATCCATAGCCAGGTGAAGAAGGTATAATTACTCAGTCAAATCCATTTGTAGATAATGATGTCTTTACTAATATTTCAGATTCAGTGTATGAAGAGGAGGATCAATATTATCAATATCTTGATGTTGGGAATGAACCTCAAGTAGATCCAGATCCATATCTAGCACCCGATCCCACTCAAAGGCCTAAATGGTACCAAAAGCTCATTGAAGCTGCTTGGAATAGTGTTGGGGATCCATATGACATAAGAAGGACAAGATCAGGATGACAACATTGCACTCTGCTCTAAATTTCAAGTTCTCCCAGAGAGGTGCTTCATGACGATGGGGTCAAATCATCCGTGTTACAGAGTACCTTTCCATGATCCAAGATGGTAGGAAACCATGGATGATGAGTATGATTCACTACAAGACAACAAGACCTAGGAGATTGTCACTTTTCCTCCTAGGAGGAATTTAGTTCAGTGCAAATGGATCTACAAAACCTAGCTAGTAGTTGATGGAACCACTACCAAGTACAAGGCCCATTTAGTGGAAAATGTGTACTCACAATTCCATGGGTTGGACTACATCGAGACATTCTCTCTTGCTGCAAGAATGGACTGCATAAGGCTAGTTTTGGTGACCTATAAGAGTAGATCTATATGAGAGAACCTGAGGGGTACATTGAAGATTCCTCCTTGGTTTGGAAATTGAGGAAATATTTGTATGGTCTTAAGAAAACCCCAAGGGCATGGTATGCCAAGATGGATGCATTCCTAATGTCATAGAAATTCGAGAGGTGCAAGTTTCACTACAATGTCTCCATGCAGTAGAAGGGGGGATTCTTAATAGTGAGTATTCTATGTGTGGATGACTTGCTCATTATTAGTGGCTCAACTGCTATATTGAGAGGCATCAAGTAATATTTGAGTGAAGCATTCTCCATGACTGATATAGGATAGTTAAGGTAGTTCACTAGTCTTGAAGTAAATAAAAAATCTTCACCAATCATGATTACACAGTCCAAATACATAGGATAATTGCTCAAAATATTCCACATGACTGATTGTAAGGCAACACCATTCCCCTTCTTATATGGAATCAAGTTGGAAGAAAGTGGCTCCACACCACTGGTTGACAGTACACTCTACAGAAAGTTGATTGGTACCCTATTGTACCTCACCCATTCAAGGCTAGATTTATCTTATGATGTGAGTGTTGCTACCAGATTCATGAAGGGGACACATGAGCTGCAATGGAAAGCATTAAAGTGCATATTGCATTATCTACAAGGTACGAGGGAGTTTGGGATCCACTATTTTGCTGGTGCACAACTAGATCCAATTGGTTTTATTGATTCAGAATGGGATGGCGATAGTACTGAAAGGAAATATACATTAGGATTTGTGTTCATGTTGGGATCTAGACTAATATACTGGTCAAGTAAGAAGCAAGAAGCTGTTTCTCTCTCTTTAGTTGAAGCAGAGTACTGGGGGGTTGTGAATGCAACTATTCAGGCAGTTTATATACATGTGATTTTGAAAAAGTTTGGCATTTGTAATTATCCTTTAGTAAACCTCTTTTGTTATAATTAGAGTGAAATAAAGATATCCAGTGATCCAGTCTAGAAGTAGTTGACCAAGCACATTGAAGTCCACATGCACTACATCCATGAACTAGTGCATTAAAAGGCTATCACTCTACAATACTACCCTATAGAGGAGCATATTGCAGACATATTCCCCTAGTCTTTTACTGAAAATATATTTTTCTATCTCATATCTCTTCTTGGTGTAAATGTTTGATTTAGTTATTGTTCCTAGTTTTTCATGCTTATTTCGAGTGGGGGGTTCCCATGAGGTTTTCCCCATTTCCTCAGTTTGTTGAGAAATGATTTTTTCATTTATATTGTATAGGTGACCTTTGGTCTTAATTTCTAGGGACGAGGTTGTCCAAGTTAGGATTAATTAATTAATCCTCCCTTGAACACCATAGTATAATTGTATTTTCCTAGCATAGGAGGTTATTGCCACCTCACTAGTGCCACGAGGGAATCATCTGGGACCCACCTAACACTTGATGCATTATTTGGCATGAGTTTAGGATATCCAGTGATCAATCCCTATTATTTAGTAACCCACACTGAGTGCCACTAGTAGTCACCAACAGTTGACCCTAGTCAGTGTTTAGTTATGTTTAGTTATGCTCCAATTCTCATTATCTAGTTAAAATTCAATTAGTATAGCATCACTTTGCATGATTTAAGGGAGGTTGGAGACACTTTCTCACCTACCTTGATCAGTTACCTAAGTGTTAACTAATTTAGTTTTTCAGATTTGCATTAGTGAGTCTCTAGTGGTGATTTTTCTACATTGAGTTAGCACTAGAGTATGTCCAAGTTGGTGAATTCGAATCCTACCTCTGACATTCAAATTTTTTGTATTGTATCATCATTGCATTATAAAGGGTTAATGATAATTGATGTAATGTTATGCTGGACAAATTTTGTATCCTGGTTGTTTAATTTTCACCATGAATGTTTCATCAATTTATATTGAACTGCTTCTCTCTCCAACAACTTTCTTTCATAGTGAATTTATTCAGGCATGAGGATCCTAATATTTGCAAAATTAAACACCAAAACCATGCATCCATTCATTGGTTTCCCACTTTTAGTGAGAACGGCGCAGATATAATAGGTGGATGCACCTGGAAAGAAGGCAACACACAATCCAAGGATCCAATCATTGAAGAATTTCTCTAATGACGAGATCATCCAAGCAATGAACTGAGGTATTGAAGTAGAGTGCTCAAGTGCAAGATAGGTCATGATAACATTCTTCGGGATAGATAGAGGTGATAGCAAGTAAACTGATATATTTTTGGATGGAGCACTTCAGGAGTGTTTTTTTTAAACTTTGGATAGCTAGTTGAAGGCCACACCCTCTTTATATCTAAGCTTCTAGCCATTACCCAAAACTTGCATTGTAACGTGTTCTATTAATAAATAATTGTTAGGTTCTTTCTTGGGCACCTATTGAATATATTGTGTTGTGGTTTTCTCTCTTCTTTAACTGTTGAATTGGATAAGTAAGATCACACACATAATAATCTAAGTCCCATGTACAGGTTGGAAAAGATGTTGGGCATGGTTGGATCAAGAAACAGATAGACAATCGACAAAAGGTATGGGAATTATGTGAGTGAATAGGTGTAGTCCACATAAGAGTAACCTAAAGTGGCCAAGTACTCAAAAAAATTAAGGTGGTATCGCATGATTACCGAGTTTGGGAAATCCTATGGCACCAAAACTTTGGGGTTATGAAAAATGGTATCAAAGCGGGTATCAAGACTGATGGTGTATCAAAAGTTTAATTTTTTGAAAGGGTTGTTCACCACTATTCTATTCATGATAGATGGTACTATATCAAGTTTGAAGATAGGATGTGTCCCAAAAATCTAGGTTTTGGTAAGGCTCTTCACCAATGTCCTTGGTATGATGAATGGTATAAGATCAGTTTTGAAAATGGGAGCTAAAGTTTAAGGAGAAGTGTGCTCATGGTGTAGTGCATTGGTAGAGTTGTGACCATTAAAAGTTTCACCCAATATGCACTGTATCAAGAGAGGTTCTCCCACATAAAATTTTGCATTGGATGCAACATGTCGAGAGAGGTGTTCCCATTAAACAATGCACCTAGGATATATCACTTTAAACACCTGCAAAAAAGTGTGTTCGAGACATAGAATGTCAGGACAGTTTCTCCTAGAAGACAATTCACTCAGGATGTAGTACACTGGGATAGGTGCACCTAGGTGAAAATTTTCCCTAGACGTAATGCATCGAAAGAGCTTTTCCTACAAAGAAGAACTCACAGTACAATGTGCACCTAGGAAGAAGCAAACTTGGTAAAAAATCCACATTAGTATAAAAAAACCCATCAATAATGAATCATTTTTTGGGAGTAACACATCTACAAGAAATCATCCATAGAAAAAACACCCATAAATCATGATTAGTGGTTTCTTAAAGCTACATGTCACAAATCGGTCGGTATATGACTCTTTGGATGTTCCTAGGAGGGTAGAACCATTTCTAGGTTATTGCTCGATTGGTGATGAAGAGACATAAAATACCAAGATGGAAGGTGTGTTAAGGTAAAATAACACCAAAACTAAGAGATGTTCCAATTGTGACCCTAGCACACAAAGAAACTAGAGCATTCTAGTGAAAAAGTTGATGTCTTGTCTAAAAAAGTGTAGAATTTGATAGTGAGGTTGGAGTTCTTTGGTAGGAAGAATACCAAATTAATAGAATAAGTCCAACCCAATAGCAAGGGTAAGCTCATTGCATGCTTCCTTTGTTCACATAACAACTTTGATAGAGATTGTCCTTTGAGCTAGGTTTAGAGAAGTGATTAAAAGAAGTATCACCAACACCAATTCTGAAGCTATCATATTTGGGAGAAACTCAAGATCAAGTGACTTTGAGCACCAATTCATGGTGCCTTGGAAATAGGTCTTGGAAAGTTTGGTGTAGGTCTGTGGCATGCTTTGCAAGAAAACAACCCAAATGAAATGATATTTTTGTATGTAACCATGTTTGGATAAAGGTACAATATTTGATTGGATTTGGTGTGATGCAAGATTTTGTGAATGAACAAAACAAGATAGTAATTCACACATAAAGAATATAGTCAAGACCCACAATCAAGTGCAATAAGGAAGGAGGAACAATTCCTCAACATGAGCCCCAAATCTAGTGCAAATTTTGTTAGTACACGATGGGATTTATGACTATATGCTAAATCCCACTCAAACATAGTTACTAGGTTGCATACCATCGGAAAGAGAAGTATTTTTTAGGTATTTATCCACAAATCACCAGATATACACTTGGATTGGATATGTTGTTGATGACCCCTTATTGAACTATGTTACTGAATGATAGCATGACGTTGGATCCTTGCGCGGTAGAAATAAATGGAGTTGGGTGCCTTTGAAATGCTTCTTAGAAAGTTTACTCAAGTACAACAATGAGTAGAGGTAACTGAGTAAATTTTCCATAGCCAAAAAGAGTTGTGTAGGTTTACCAAAACACAAAAGGAAAGATACCAATTTTAGCATGAAGAGTGCATTTCTATGGGAAGGATGCGATAGTTAGACTAGCTACCCTACTAGTATAGACCATGGGAGATATAAGCATATAAATTCATGGAAAAATACCTATGTATCGAAGTGGTAGTAAGTCAGAATGGTGCAAGACTTGGGCATGTTAACAACCTTGTTCTAAAGGTTGATTCACCACAAAGATGCGAGTCGGTGGTAATCGTAGTGGGTTGTGATTATAACAAAAGGAAAAAACCACAATTTTTTGTATCTTGGAGACATCGAGGGTAGACTTGGGAAAGTTTATTCATTGATGTAATCATTAATCGCTCAATTGATGGACCAAAGACAATGTGGAGTGGTTGGACGTAACCATGAATGGGTGCATGACACTAGACATTGGGAATGCGAGAATGACAATAATTCTTACAACATTGTCTAGGATGTTAACAAAGTTGAGTGAGGGAGTATGTAATTTGCATGCTTTGCAATAGGTGAAAATCCCTCACTAGAACATCCATCAACAACTTGGGTGCATGGGAAACTAGCATGCCTGAGGTGGATCGATGTATTTGGGAATATCTAGGAGCACGAAAGGAAACCATGGGTAGTGTTGGATCATGCACAATCTTAGAGATTTAGACAATGGGGCTTGCAACCAATAGGATTCACTGAGGGGAGAATTGGTAAGGAGCTTATGTAATATCCCCCATGTTTTACTTTAATTTTGACTATGTATAAATTCAAATTTGAAGACTAGGTGGAAAATATTTTATCATTTATTTTAAAAATATGCAAGATAATAAATTTCCACTTTCTCTCATGGGAAGGTAGATGTAAAATACAATGTTGGACTTTATTAATAAGATGTTGGAAAATTGGAATGATCATGTTAGAACTTTATTAACCATGAACCCAAAGTTTGCGAGCATAGACATTCTAATAAAGAGATGAGAATGGAAAAGGTCAAAAGACAATTTTATGAACCAATCCCCTAAATTTGGGAGCGGATCCAAGGCCAACCAATTCCCTAAGGAGGGAAAGTTGAGCCTTGTGTAATACCAAGGAAAACTATTTTTTAGATGTGTATGTGTGAGGAAAGGACATTGTCTAGTGTGCATGGGAAACTTGTTGTGTGAGAAACCTTGATGTGTTAGGCATTTTTCTAAGTTATGACCTTTACTAAGTTAAGAAAGAGCTAGTTCCAGTTTTGAGTGAGTAAGATATTCTATTTGAAAAAAAAAATGTAGGTAGAGAGCAGGGTGTTATCCCTTACGTTGTAATGGTTCATGCAAGGGGATGGTTGTTGAGCAAGAGGATTGGTTTTTCATTGATCTATGGTTGGCGGGAATGTGGTTGTTCCAACTATAATTTCCTTACAAGTATTTCAATTTAGATATGTATTAGAAATATGTTCACTTCCTATCTTATTTTTTTCTTTATGTTAATATTCAATATAAAAGACTACTATTGTAATCATGTATTTAGAAACCAATCTATCCCATATGGTTACTCTATTTTAGTTACCCACAATATGCAAATTTACTATTTTTAAATATGTATGAAAGATTGTTCTATGTTGTATTCATGTTTAAGCTATTTATAAAGTGTAAAACGACTAACCTAGATATGTAGAAATGTATTATAGTTCTTAACTCATTTATGGGTTAATTTTTTGTATAAATTTCAATTTAAATATTTGCACTCTTTAAACTAAGAGGTTCCTGTTATCGTAGAAATACTAATAACAACTAATTAATTCTATTATTTGTGAGTAAATATGCTTTGTATGTCTAGTGTTGTAACTGTTAATATTTTACATACATTTACTAATGAGTGAAATCGTAATAAAAATTACACACACATATAATATGGATTATATTAGTTAAACAAAATATATTTAAACATAATTGCATAAAACCATAGAGTTATACACATATATTGTAACTCGGTAAAACAAATAAAAAAGATTCTATCAAATTAATATATAATTCCATCAACCTCTTTAAAATAAACCATCAACCTTCTATCAACTCGGTAAAACAAGTAAAGCTTCTATCAAATTAATATATAATTCCATCAACCTCTTTAAAATAAACCATTAATAACTTAGACATGCATATATTTATTTACCCTTCAATACATATAAAACTTAAAACTATGTTGTTCCCCCTATGCCAAAACCAAACAAAAAAAAAATCTAAGGGTCAAAGCCTTGAACTCCAAATCTAAACAAAGCGAACAAGGGAATGGATAAACCCGATCACATAATCTCTATACAAGGTAAAAACGAATCTAACTAACGCATGGTAAGTGTTGATGTATTTGTAACTTTGGAATGTATTCATCTATGTATCTTATGTATTGTAACCTGATGTTTATTCCGAGATGTATCTATTATGTAATTGAGTCATGTTGTCATGCCCCAATGTTCCGATCGGGAGAATCAATAATGTAAACAAGTCATGTCAAGTCATAGTGGGTAACCCTCTGATTCTCTAAGGGTTAAAGTCCCCGCAGTTCCTGGGCACTAGGGTTATTAGACTCTCCAAGTAGAGGTCAGCCCTAGTAGGGTTTTAGTCATGTCGGGATTAGTATAAATAGAGAGCTGGAGTCTCTATTTAGTACACATCACTCACGCACTCAAGTGTAGTGCATAGTTGAGGAAGGAGAAGAAACTGGGGCTAGACAAGAAGAAGATTACTGCTGTCAGGAATGCATCTTACTGTTTTGGGGTTTTACATCTTGTGCTGATTCTATCTCTGAGGAAGTTGTGGGGTTTTCTCCATTTATGGTTTCCCCGATGAAAAACATTATGTTCATTGTCTCTTGTGTTTGATTGTTGTACTTGTTGTTCTCTCAGTAAATATCCTAACATAATGTTAGCTTGAATGTTGAAAAACTAACATGGTATTAGAGCTAACCTGAGAAGAAGACACTATGCAGCTATGGGAACTAGGGATTCTTAGTTTGTGGATATTCCTCCACATATTTTCAGTAAAAGTAAAGTGGAATAACTCTCCTCCTTAAGGCGCATCTTTCTGTCGAAGCAGAATCCAATTTTGAGGTTTTTTAGTTTTGGACCTGTCATTACTGCCAGAAATTAGGGATTTTCATAGAAGAGGAATTTTTCAGTGATCCCAGGCCTGGATTGATATCCTCCCCAAAATCGAAGTTAGGGACAAATTTCAAGACATTTGGGTGGACAAAACTCTGGAAAAGCAAAACCCTGATTTGCTCTTGAACCAGCTCTGCAGGATTTCAGCTCAAGTTTCAGATCCGACATCTTGACTCTGGTAAGATCTAAAATCTTTTGTATTTCCATTTGAGGTTCTCAGTTAAGATGTCTCATCATACCAAGCTTGATTAAAAGCTTGAGGGAGCTGATAACTTTCAAGCCTGGAAGTATAGGATCTCCCTGGTCCTGGAAGAAAATGAGTTAGACTCCTACATCCATGAGGAGGTTCCAGTTCCAGAGGGAGATGAGGAAAATGCAGTACATAAGAAGAAGATGGTTATGGCAAAGAGGATCATTGCTAATTCTATCAAGGATAACCTTATCCCACAAGTGTCCTCTCTCAAGACACCTAAAGCTATGTTTGATGCCCTAACCAAATTGTTTGAAGGGAAGAACATAAACCAGAAGATGACTCTAAGAAACCAACTGAAGAATGTGAATATTCAGAATGCAGAAACAATCCAGTATTACTTCACAAGAGTTTCTCATATCAAAGAACAACTAGAAGCAATTGATGAAGAAGTGGAAAATGCAGAGATTGTGATGACTACCTTGAATGGCCTTCCTAGGTCATGGGATTCTTTCATCCAAGGAATCTGTGCTAGAAAGAAGTTAGTCAAGTTCAGCAGACTATGGGAAGAGTGCTCTCAAGAAGAATCTTGGATAGCAGCTCAAGAAGAGAAGATGGGAAGTGAATATCAAGCTCTCACGGTACACTCCAAGTCTCACTCCAAGTCAACCAAAAGAAGATCTCATAGCTCCAGAGGTAAGCACTCTCACAAAGATATCACTAGAAAATATTTATCTAGGATCATATGTTATACATGTGATGAAGCAGGACACTATACAAGGAATTGTCCTAAGAAACAGAAACTAATGAAGAGGAGCAACAAAAGAAGACATCATGCTCATGTTGCAGATGATGATGAACCATCCAGGAAGAGATCCATATATGAAAGTGAAGATTCTTCAAGCGAGGATGAATATGTTCTGATCTCCGCTCTCACGGGTAACATTACTCATGGAAGTGATGATTGGCTTATAGATAGTGGGGCTTCGAAACATATGACTGGAGTCAAGGAATCCTTTGTGAGACTGTCATAACATGAATCACCTCACAAGGTAAATCTAGGAGATGACTACGAATATCCAATAAAAGGTGGTGGGGAATCTTCGTATAAACTAGACTCTGGAAAGTCTCTAAGACTGAAAGAAGTATTGTTTGTGCCAGGACTCAAGAATAACCTTCTCTCCATATCAGCATTAGATGTAAAAGGAATACAGGTTGCATTCATAGATGGTCAAGTCATCATGTGGCCAAAAGGAAAGACTATCGATGATGCAGTAGTGATTGGAGAACAAGAAGGAGGATTGTACAAATTGAAGGGCCATCCAGAACAAGCCTTGGTCCATGACACAGTAGAGCCAAGTGAACTTTGTCATAGAAGGCTTGCACATGTGCATTACAGAGCACTACCTATTGCAAGCAACGTTGTTGAAGGTCTTCCAGAAATCCAAGAAAAACATGATGGGGTCTGCAAAGGATGTGCGAAAGGAAATAATACAAAGAATACATTTCCAAGCAGTGAAAGCAAAGCAAAATGAATCTTGGAAATCATCCAATCTGATGTATGCGGTCCTATGTCATCAAACTCACTAAGAGGGTATGCATACTATGTTTCTTTTATTGCTGATTTTTCTAGGAAGACATGGGTTTACTTCATGAAGAACAAAGGCAAAGTATTCAGTAAGTTCAAGGAATTCAAAGCCTTGATCAAGAACCATATTGAAAATAAGATAAAGACATTTCGACTTGATAATCGTAGAGAATTCATTTCAAATGAATTCAAAGAGCTATGCAAAGAATCAGGGATTAAGAGGGAGTTTCCCACTCCTTATAATCCACAACAGAATGGGATTGCGGAATGGAAGAACAAAACTATCATGGAAGCTGCAAAAGCAATGCTTCATGATCAAGACCTTCCTATGCATCTTTGGGCGGAAGCTGCCAAATAGCTGTGTATGTACAGAACCGTACTCCACATAGAGTACTTGAGAACAAGACTCCTGAAGAAGTCTTCTTCGGCAAGAAACCAGAAGTCAGCCATCTCAGAATATTTGTCTATCCTGTGTACATCCACATTCCAAAAGAGAAGAGGACTAAATTATATCCTTCAAGAAAGAAGGGTATATTTGTGGGATACTCTTAAAGCTCGAAGGCTTACAGAATATATTTCCCAGGATACAAGAATATTGACATCAGCAGGGATGTAACATTTGATGAAGACATAGCTTACAACAAATCCAGAAAGAGACTTGCTGAAGAACCTGAAGAAGTAGAAGCACCCAGAATTCATGATACAACCATGAATGAAGAAACTCAAGAAGAAGATCGAAAATTTGAAGAACCACAAAGACCTGTAGATCCACCTCTGGAGAAGAATCCTCATAAGAGGAAACCAGCTTGGGTATGAGAACTTATCCAAGGTGCGGAAATATATGGGGCTCTAGAAGAGAATCATAGAGAAAGAAAGAGGACCAGATCTTGTTCCAGGTATGTATATTTACTATGTGATTTCATTGATAAAGAACCTTTCAATTATGAAGAAGCGACAGAATGGAAAGAATGGAAGGATGCTATGATCGAAGAGTACCAATCGATCATGAATAATGATGTTTGGGATGTTGTCCCAAGAACAGACGGGAAGTCAGTTGTAACTTCCAAATAGATCTACAAGATCAAACATGCTGCAGACAGTAGCATTGAAAAATATAAGGCAAGATTTGTAGCTCGGGGTTTCTCTCAGAAAGAAGGAATAGACTATGAAGAAACCTTTGCACCTATAGCCAAATACACTTCCATCAGATCAGTACTTGCTCTGACTGTAGTGATGAAATGGAAGATACACCAGATGGATGTCAAGACAACTTTCCTTAATGGTGTAGTGGAAAAGGAAGTGTATGTAGAACAACCACTCGATTTTGAGACACATGACAGGGAGTCTCATGTGTGCAGATTGAAGAAAGCCCTGTACGGCTTGAAATAGGCACCCAGGACATGGTATGGCAGAATTGATAGCTTTCTATCCAGTTTGGGATTTACCAAGAGTAAAGTAGATTCCAATATTTACTACAAGGTTGAAGATGACAACCCAGTGATGCTCCTACTATATGTAGATGATCTATTTGTGATAGGTATGGATGGGTTGATTACTGATATGAAGAGAAATCTTGCTGCCGAGTTCGAGATGAAGGAATTGGGTATGATGCATTATTTTCTAGGTATGGAGGTGTGGCAAAGTGCAGATGGAATCTTCCTTGGACAAAGGAAGTATGCAGTAGAGATCCTGAAGAGTTTTGGAATGATGGACTGCAAGACTATGGCCACACCTATGGCATCGAACTTGAAGCTATTGAGTGATGCTTCATCAAAGTCGGTTGATGCTACGATGTATCATCAGATGATTGGGTCTTTGATGTACCTGACGAACACAAGACCAGACATTTGCTTTGCTATGAACACCTTGAGCTAGTTCTTGACAGATCTGAGAAATGTTCACTTGATTGCTACAAAGCATATTCTGAGGTACCTAAGGCGTACAGTTGATTATGGGCTCAAGTACGATGCGAATTAGAATATTAACCTGGAGGGTTATGTTGATTCATATTAGGCAGGAAGTGCCATCGATAGGAAGAGCACTTCAGGGTGTTGCTTCAATATGGGATCAAGTGTCATCTCTTAATTTAGCAGGAAGCAATCCTGTGTGGCACTGAGTACAGCTGAAGCAGAGTATGTCACAACTTGTTCAGCTAGTTGTGAGGTAGTATGGCTGTGGAAGCTATTGTCTAATTTATTTGACTCTAGATGGATGCTACTTGTATATATTATGACAACCAGAGTTCAGAGAATCCAGTGTTCCATGACAAGTCGAAGCACATCGAGATCAAGTATCACTATATCAGGGATATGGTGTAGAGAGGAGCAGTGAAGCTCCAGTATGTTGCGATGGAGGAACAGATAGCTGATGTGTCACACAATGCCATTGGCCAGAGTGAAGTTCGAGTACTTCAGGGAGAATCTTGGTGTTCTCCAGATTGAGGTTTCCTCCAAGGGAAAGTGATGAGTCCCAAATCCATTCTGACGAGTAGGTCAGATGTAAGGGCTGAGCCATTTTGTCATGGTGAGAGGATTTAGTTCCTTCCATGTTAGATATGAGTGTTGCGATCCAAATCCATTATGATGAGCAAGTCAGATGTAAGGGCTGAGCCATTCTATCATGGTGAGAGGATTCAGTTCTTTCCATGTCAGATATGAGTGTTGAGATTCATCGCCATTCTGATGAGCATGTTAGATATAAGGGCTGATCCGTTCTGTCATGGTGAGAGGATTTAGTTCCTTCCATGTTAGATATGAGTGCTAGCCATTCTGTCGAGTAGCATAGATGTAAGGGAAACTACCACTCTCCAGCAGAGTGGAGGCACCTGGTCCATTACCAGGTAGCTCAGTCTAGGACTGGGGGCCTTTCTAACGAGGGTGGAGGATTTGGTTCCTTCCAGGTCAGATGTGAGTGCAGGCCATTCTGACGAAGGTGTAGGACTTGTTTCCTACTAGGTTAGATATAAGAGAAACTACCATTCTCTGGGAGAATGGAGGCACCTGGTCCATTACTAGGTAGCTCAGTCTGGGACTGGGGGCCTTTCTAGAGAGGGTGGAGGATTTAGTTCCTTCTAGGTCAGATGTGAGTGTAAGCCTTTCTGGTGAGGGTGGAGGACTTGTTTCCTTCCAGGTCAGATATAAGTACTGAATCCTTTTCACAGATGATAGTGATGTCCTGTCATGCTGGTGAATGTGAGTGCTGGGCCTTTTTGATGTGATTGTAGGTTTCTACATGATCAGATGTGAGTGTTGGGAATTCCTTTCTGACGAGTAGGTTAGATGTAAGTGCTGGGCAAAGACCTACATGATGGATAGGCCTACAACTAGCATGAAAGAAGGCTGGCTCTGTAGAACTTCCTATGACGAGATAGCACACATGATGATGACAAGATGAGATCCAGATCGAGCTATGATCCAGATCCAATTATGATGACTCCGAGAGATCCAGATCGAGTGATGATCCAGATCCAACAGTGGTGATCCAGATCCAGTCCAGTGATGATGATCCAGATCGAGAGATGATCTACGGGCCAGTGATGATATCCCATGATGATCTAGATCGAGAGATGATCCAGATCTAGTGATGATGTCCCATGATGATCTAGATCGAGAGATGATCCAGATCCAGTGATGATGATCCAGATCAAGAGATGATGCAGATTCGAAGAATGAAGATGACTTGAAGACTCATAAGACTCGAGATGCAAATGACGAGATGATCCAGTTGATACAGAGAAGAAGACTAGTGCTAAAAATTGTGTCGAAAGAATACCTTCCTAGTTAAGAGGGAGTGTTGATGTATTTGTAACTTTAGAATGTATTCATCTATGTATCTTATGTATTGTAACCCGATGTTTATTCTAGGATGTATCTATTATGTAATTGAGTCATGTTGTCATGCCCCGATGCTTCGATCGAGAGAATCAATAATGTAAACAAGTCATGTCAATTCATAGTGGGTAACCCTTCGATTGTCTAAGGGTTAAAGTCCCCGCAGTTCTGGGGCACTGGGGTTATAAGACTCTCCAAGTAGAGGTCGGCCCTAGTATGGTTTTAGTCATGTCGGGATTAGTATAAATAGAGAGCTAGAGTCTCTATTTAGTACACATCACTCACACACTCAAGTGTAGCACATAGTTGAGGAAGGAGAAGACACTAGGGCTAGACAAGAAGAAGATTATTGCTGTTGGGAGTGCATCTTACTATTTTGGGGGTTTACATCTTGTGTTGATTCTATCTCTGAGGAAGTTGCGGGGTTTTCTCCATTTATGGTTTCCTCGTTGAAAAACACTATGTTCATTGTCTCTTGTGTTTGATTGATGTACTTGTTGTTCTTTCAGTAAAGATCCTAACATAATGCTAGCTTGAATGTTGAAAAACTAACAGTAAGAAACTAATGGGTAGAGTAACCTTGTTGGGACTTGGTGAACTTAGAAGACTAAATTATAAACATAATACAAATGTTTCCCGAAACATAAATACTTTTAATAGAGATGTGAACCTCATAAATCCATAAGACAATATTACAAATTATTTGTCTAGAAGTGAAAATGCAGTCATAACACTAATAGTCTCAACATAGTTTTCCCAATAATGTCTACATTAAACCCTCACACTAACAACTAAGATATCACCCTAAGAAATGTAATGAAATATAGCATGGTCATAAATTCAAATACATGTCATTAATTCCAAAGCACAAATACAATGAGAATAGAGGAACTCTCTCTATAGTAGTAGCTAATTGTTTGAATAATTACGTAAAGGACAGTAACAAGCTCGATGGGAAATGCTGAACAAAACGATTTATTGCTTGGGTGCATAGTAAATATAGGTATAAAATAACCCATGGACCAATGTCCATGTGTAGGTCACCATAAGAACCGAATGCACACTAAACGCTCATGTCATGGAGTGATGAAATGGTACCTAAAGTACATAACTAAGGTTGTTGCTCTTATGGTATCTCCTCCAAGCACGCCTACCTATAGCCCCTACATAGACATTGAAACAAAGGTATGATAGTCCATGACCATTATAAAATAATGTAACAACTATAATGCAATAAAGAATATTGTAACAAATGCATTGTATTTCTTACATTTGAGCAAGTGGTTGGGATACCACCTTGACCAGGTTGGACAAAACACTACACAATTTATTCACACCAATGGAAGGAAAATACTTTAGTTAGAAAGGAAATATACTGAAATATAAGAATCTAGAAACATTAATAATAAATGATGATAGCAATGGAAACCAAAGAGTTACCTTCAAACTAAAACATGAGTCGAACAAACTCGAAGTGAGAAGTCAAGGTGACCTCGATTGCTCCATTTGATGGGTTCTCTCGCATAGAATATTGACCCATCATTAAAATGAGAAATAGATATCACAAGATATAAATCAAACCTATAAAAAGAAAAACTGCATGAATAAAATTGAAACCATATCATATGCTAGCAAGATCAGGCAGGAAACTAGTTAAATGAAACCATGCATAACTCATCACGGTAGGTGCAACTAAATAGAGGGTGTCTTCCCTTTAACCTTTGAATCCAAGTATATGGCATATAAACTCCTGAGAACAATGAACTAATATGCCAAACCAAGGAAGTATGGAGGTTTTGGTTTTATCGCTAATGAGCCAAATCAAGTTTGAAAGATGGCAGAAGAATCTACCACATGTTTCCAAGCGAAGATAAGAACCAATTGCAGAACCAAAGGGAAAAATATAGGAATGATGATCAAGAGGACTGTAAAGCATAATACCATTGAAACACTCCCAAATTAAAGAATACATTTATTATGATTGTCTTGGAAACTTAGTTGGCCAGATCATAGTTGACCTTGTAGGTGCTACTGTAATCCATGCCCATGACCAAGAAATGGGTGCCAATACACATGTCGTGTCCATGTATAATTGAGTCAGCTAGATGAGATCCACATTGAATCACACACACTAGGGGACATAACAAACATGTAGGAGACAATGAACCAAACCCTATATAAATTGCAAGAGTGCCTTCACTCGAATCCCCACTAGATTAAATGTATGGATATTCCTTGTACATGACAATGGACTCGGTATAATAAAATCCATTAGTATTTGCATTTAGAAGGATACACTAGAGCCATGTGACACTTGGTCGTCAAATCATCATATAGTTTATTTAAACATTGGTTTGCTTACTATGGGAACCAATAAAGTGTTCCCCATTTCAATATTTATTTAGTATCTAGGAATCGAATGTGGACACATGCATACATGCACGTGCATGCACACACACTATGATCTATGATTTATACCATGAGTTGGGATTATAACCAACAATTAATTTCAATAATGATTACCTAGGACCGTCGTGGCAAGGAGACCATTTAGGGAAATTATTTCAGAAGTTATTGCTCATAATAAAAACTAATGTTAATACATTATATACGCTTGGCATAAATGTAATTCCCCACATTTGGAATTACGTGGCTAGAACTATAATCTCACTCTCCTCAATGTTTATTTATTTTACTTTCTATTTAGACGAGCTAGACTAATGAGAAACTAGATATGTGAACATGTTTATGTATTGCGGGATATTATTTTTATGATCACTATGTTTGCGATGATGATAAATATTTGAGTTCATTAAACATACAAAGTAAGGAATGGAAACTTGTTATATGGATACCGACTGAAAACTATGTTGTAAATACATAATAGATGTGAGGCATGGTATAATTAAATATATAGTTCAAGGTATGAAGTTTGTTTTATGTCTACATGAATATGATTTAATGTTGAATCGACCTATATGGTGATGAACTATGTATATCCAAATGATTATAGCGATGAGGTAAATTGGATGTTGTAGACATCATGAAAGTAAAGTCTATTATATTATTTTTTATGATTTCAAAGGATTTTCTGATATGTCGGTAGTTGTGGTTTTGATAGGATGCACAACTCGTCCAGAATGTTTGTTTGATGATGTCACTATATGAACAATAATTCTGAAGGATGGCTCAATATAGGGTGTCGATCCTAGTTAAATATCAATAGGGGTGGAGGTTTTTTACCATCGTGTATCCTCTAAAACCTGGAGTTGTGGGAGGGTCATGCATAGACACACTCCAAAGTTGTTTGATGATAACTATAATTTCTCTGTTGGGGAGGCTTGGATGATATAGTTGACACCTCCACATATGGGTTCTATATGGAGTCAGGTCAATATAGTTGATCCTCTAGCGTATTCCAACAAAGGAAAGGATAGGATATGGAAGATGGAACTAGTTTAGGGAGGAAGGATGGTTTGAAGTAATTCAGAAGGATGTTATGAGTTAGTTTTTTAACAATTTGGTTAGTTTTTTGTGCAAAAAAATATTTCTTTACTTATGTGTGATGATACCAGTATGCTGTGTCATTTGTATTGAATTATTGTAAGCTAGTGTGGTTATTAGATGTTGAGATTTCTATTTGTTATCCTGCATACTTGGATAAGAATGAGAACCTACATGAACTATGCATTAGAGGAGTGATTGTTTATAATTAGTAGATGCATAGGTATGCCATATGATAGGTACATATACCTACAGGGTGCATGTAAACTTGTATGATTATTTGATATATTAATTACTAAATGAATGAATAATGATTTTCGAAAGTATACTGAATACCAACAAATATCTTGTAGCACTAAGTACCCTTCTTGACATTCATTATTTGTTGGTATGATGAATTTAATAGGTATGGCGGGGTGTCATAAATGTTGGGGGAAATGTCAAATTCATTTATAATCCAACATGAAAAAATATGACTTTTATTTTTTATTTATTGTTATTCAATTCATTCTTAATTTTAAACATATTTTCCCCAAAATATTGTTAGTTTTTTAACATTAAGCTAGCATTATTAGGATATTTAGCTGAGAGAATAACAAGCACAACATTCAAACAAAAGAAATAATGAACACAGTGTTTTTCCTCGGGGAAACCATAAATGGAGAAAACCCCACAAATTCATCGGAGACAGAATCAACACCAAAAGTAAAACTCCAAAATAGTAAGAGGATATCCCGATAGCAGCAACCTCTTTCTTCCTAGCCCCTGTGTCTTCTTCTTCCTAATCTATGCACTACAAATGAGTGTGAGTGAGTGTGTCATAAATAGAGAGGCTAGCTATCTATTTATACTAATACCTGACTTGACTAAACCCAACTAGGGCCGACTTCACTAGGTGAGTCTAATAACCCTAGCGCCCCGGAACTGCGGGGACTTTAACCCTTGAACAATAGGAGGGTTACCCACAATGACTTGACATGACTTGTTTACATTATAGATCCTCCCGATCAGAGCATCGGGGCATGACATGACTCAATTACACTATAGACACATCCCGGAATAAACATCAGGTTACAAGACATAAGAAACATAGGTGAATACATTCCAAAGTCACAAATACATCAACACTCCCTATTAACTAGGAAGGAATTCTTTCGACACAATTTTCAGCACTGGTCTTCTTCTCTGTATCGACTCGATCATCTCGGCATCATCATCTTCAAGTTGTCTTCATTTTCAAGTTTTATTCATCTTCAAGTCTTCTTCGCCTTCAAGTCATCTTCTAAGTCACCTTTTTCTTCAAGTATTCTTCATCACGAGATCTGGATCATCACAACTACTGGATCATCACTGTTGGATCATTACTGTATCATCATCACATCTGGATCATCACTTGATCTAGATCATCATCAATTATGGATCATCATCACATCTAGATCATCACTTGATCTGGATCATCATCATCATCGATGCTATCTCTCGATTCTTCTCATCACAGGAAGTTCTACAGAGCCAACACTTTTTCATGCTGGTTGTAGGCCTACCCTTCATGTAGGTCTTCATCAACATTTATATCTGAACCTAAGTCAGAATGGCCTTCCCAACTCTTACATCTGACCTCATCTTATCAGAAATGCATGCCCAACACTCAAATCTTACCTCATCTTGTTAGAAAGGCCCAACACTCACATCTGACCAGGTGTAAAAACATCACACCAGAAAGGCTCAACACTTATATCTGACCATGTGCAAACACACCGCATTGGAAAGGCTCTGCACTTACATCCGACCATGTTCAAAAACACCACATCGGAAGGGATCATCACTTATATTCGACCATGTTTGAAAACACTGCATCGAAAGGGATCTGCACTTACATTCGACCATGTTCGAAAACACCGCATCGAAGGGCTCTGCACTTACATCCGACCATGTTCAAAAACACCGCATCGGAAGGGCTCTTAGTCCCAGACTAAGGATTCCTAGTAAGTGACCAAGTGCCTCCATTCTCCCAGATAATGGCATCAGCCCTTATATCTAATCAAGTGGGAACACATCCCTCAATCACATCAGAATGGCCATGCACTCACATTTGATCATGTAAGACTACATCCTATAGTCTTATCAGAATGGTCCTCAGTCCTAGACTGAGTTTTCCTAGTAACTGACTAGGTGCCTCCATTCCAAGAATGGAATTTATCCCTTACATCTGATCATGTAGGGACCATTCCTACAGTCACATTAGAATGGCTTAGCACTCATATCTAACATGGAAGGAACCAAATCCTCTCACCATGACAAAATGGCTCAGCCCTTACATCTGACCATGGAAGGAACCTAATCCTCTCACCATGTCAGAATGACTCTCGGTCTTATCATTTCCCCTTGGAGGGAACCTTGATCTGGAGAACACCAAGATTCTCCCTGAAGTACTCAAACTTCACTCTAGCCAATGGCTTCGTCAATACATCAGCTATTTGTTCCTCTGTCGCAACATATTGGAGCTTCACTGCTCCTCTCTACACAATATCCCTGATAGAGTGATACTTGATCTCGATATGCTTCGATTTGTCATGGAACACAGGGTTCTCTAAAAACTTCACACAACTCTGGTTGTCGCAATATATACAAGTAGCATCCATCTGGAGGTCAAATAAATCAGACAGTAGCTTCCTTAGCCATACTGTCTCACAACTAGCTGAACAAGCTGCAACATACTTTGCTTCAGCTATACTCAGTGCCACACAGGATTGCTTCCTGCTAAACTGTTGATGTATATGTAACTTCAGAATGTATTCTTCTATGTATATTATGTATTGTAACCTGATGTTTATTCCAGGATGTTTCTATTATGTATTTGAGTCATGTGATCATGCCCCGATGTTCCGATCGGGAGGATTAATAATGTAATCAAGTCATATCAAGTCATTAGGTAAGTCCCCACAGTTTCGGGGCACTTGAGTTATTATACACTAATTAAGGTGTATGCTCAAGTAAGTAATTGTTAGTTGGGCCGACATGATTGAGTGCACTTCAAGTCAACAGAAGAATATAAATAGAGAGTGAGAGACTCTCTATTTATTACTCGTGAAATACATCACTTGCTCTCTCAAGTGTGGCGCACTTTTGGAGAAGGAAATTTTGGGCCTAGACAAAAGACAGAAGACTACTCATGTTTTGGGAGATCTCTTATTGTTTTGGTGTTGATTCTATCTTAGAGGAAGTTGCGGGGTTTTCTCCTTTATGGTTTCCCCAAGGAAAACTCTTTGTGTCTCTTGTCTCTTGTGATGTGCTTATGTTTTATTGCTGTGCTTGTTATTCTCTCAGTGAAAAGATCCTAAGATCATAATGCTAGCTTAATCTGATGAAAAAATAACATGGGATCAGAGCTAACCTGAGAAGAAGACATTGTGCAGCTACAAGAACTAGGGCTTCCTAGTTTATGGATCTTCCTCCACATATTTTTAGCAAAAGTAAGGTGGAACAACTCTCCTCCTTAGGGCGCATCTTTCTGTCGAAGCGGAATTTGATTCCGAGCATTTTCAGTCTTCGATGCGGAAAATTGGGATTTCTACAGAAGATGAATTTTTGAGTGAGACCAGCATAGGATTGTTCTCCTCATCAAAACTGAATTTTAGAGACCTGGATCAAGAAATTTGGTTGGGTGAAACTCCGGGAAAGTCAAACCCGAGTTTGACCCTGAGCTAGGAGAAACCCTAAATACTAAAACTGCTAAGTTTTGGTACAGTCGCTATCGTCCGATATTGGCGAAGTCTCAGAAGAAAAAAATTACAGGGGCTGAATATAAAATCCTGATGAAGCCTGTGTCCAAAAATAAGACTCATATTCACTGTACTCCAGGAGATATGATCTCTCCAAGTTAGGGTTCCAGCCTCTTCTAGAATTCATCCCTAAACAGGACATCTGGGGAGATCTGCAATATATTGAGCTACAGAGGTCCAAATGGAATTCCTAAAGATGTTCCAAAAAGGGAACGGACGTTAATTTCTGTGGTATGAATATCAGACTCAGAAGATGAACCAGTGACACGTGGCATGCCGTACAACTTCAATGTTCTGAACAGTCCTGTAACAGGTCACCTTGGGAAAAGGATCATAAATACCAAATGGTGAAACAAATTCTTATTCAAACTATGTTTTTGGATCAAGGACATGTGAGGTTACCTCAGTGAAAAATTTCAGTCATAGAGGATCAGTAATTTCGGAGATATCACAGAAACAGTAACAGGAATTTCTGCAGAAGAAATCAGAAAATTAGGGCTTCCTGTTTCGGGAGCTTCCCTCCATTGTTTTCAGAAAAGGGGTACATTGGATAGATCCATTTGAAGAGATATATATGTTTGTCCAATCAGATCTGAAAGTTTCCAAAT
>LPNX010788630.1:788885-821340 GCA_001517045.1 Pseudotsuga menziesii | reverse complement strand
TGTAAGACTGTCAGAACATGAATCACCTCACAAGGTGAAACTAGGAGATGACTACCAATATCCAATAACAGGTAGTGGGGAATCTTCATACAAGCTAGACTTTAGTAAGTCTCTAACAATGAAAGAAGTATTGTTTGTGATAGGATTGAAGAAGAACCTTCTCTCCATTTCAGCATTGATGCAAAAGGAATGCGGGCTGCATTCATAGATGGTCAAGTCATCATATGGCCAAAAGGAAAGACTATCGATGATGTGGTAGTGATTGAAGAACAAGAAGGAGGATTGTACAAATTGAAGGGACATCCAGAACAAGCCTTCATCCATGACATAGTAGATCCAAATGAGCTTTGGCATAGAAGGCTTGTACATGTGCATTACAGAGCACTACCTATTGCAAGCAAAGCTGTTGAAGGTCTTCCAGAATTTCAAGCTATTTGAAGGAAAGAACAAAAATCAGAATATGAACTAAAGAATCCAGTTGAAGAATGTGAAGATCTAGAATGCAGAGACCATGTAGTCATAAGAGTCTCTCAAATCAAGAACAACTTGAAGCGGTAAAAGAAAAAGTCAAGAATGCAGAAGTGATGATGGCCACCTTGAATGGCCTCCCAGGATCGTGGAATTCATTCACTCAAGGAACGTGTGCTAGAAGAAAGTGATTAATTTCAATAGACTCGAGAAGAGAAGGTGGGAGCAACTGAAGATCAAGCTCTTACCATCCAAAGAAGATTACTCAAGCGATGAGGAATATGAAGAACTCAAATCTTGAAGAACTTCTGATCCTCCATATCATTTGGATAAGAAACGATGCTACCATGAATCAAGAAGACGATGAAGCTGAAGGATCAAGAAGCAGTCTACCCATGAAACAAATAAAGATAAGTATTCAATTGTTATTTCATGATATTGTTTTGTTATGCATTTGTTTATATTCAGTTGATGTATTATGCATTATAGGATGTTTGCATTAACGATAGTATACTACTAATATGCATGCGATGGGTAAGTAGCTCATGGTGCTATACAACTCTCCATTGCTACTTATCTAGAATGAAACCTCTTTGCTGACATATTGGATTAGTGCACAATCTCAATGTTGTCCTGGTAGAGATGGAAGGCATCTAGAAAGTTTCAGTGAGATATGGATGAATGTTGTATTGGATAAAGTAGTTGCATGATCATATATTTATGCATAAGTATTTGCCAGTATAAATATTCCTTATAAAATGTTTCTAACCATACAATTGCATTTGACTTGTAGGAAAGATCGCATACATAATCACCTACAAGCAAAGAAGAATGAAGACTTGTTCTGAAGAACAAGTGACGACATTTCAAGACAAAGAATAATATGATGAATGCAGTAACATCATTGATGCAGAACCTTCCAGACAAGAAGAAGTAACTAAAGAAGAAATGGAAGACCAGTTCAGAAAGAATGATGTCAGGGCATAGTATTGAGACCTGAAGAGAAGTTCATAGTTCCATCATGTAGTAGATGGAAACATTGTGGGATACAAAGCAATATTTGTAGCATGAGGCTTCTCACGAAGAGAAGGCATAGTCTACGAAGAAACATTTACAGCTAATAGAAGTGATGTCACATGACATGCATAATCATGTGTGCAAATGAAAGAAGGCCTTGTACGAGCTCAGAAGACACCCATGGGATAACACATACATGATGAGCTTGATGGATATCTTAACCTTTTCTACAAGGTTGATAGAGGATGACAAGCTCACAGATGGGTGCAAGATGAACTTTTGAAGAAGTTCAAGATAGAGGATCTTAGTATCTAGTGATCCTAGATGGATACTACTTGTCACTCCAGTACAGAATGTTTCAGTGCATAGAGTACGGAAGACAGAGGGAGTATGATGCTCCGCTTCAGAGGGAGTGATTACAGAAGATCCTAAAGTTCGACATGGTACGATAGGATGGGTAGATTACTGATGATTCTAGGCTTTACTGAGAGTAAAGTGGATTCCAAACTTTGATCCAAGGTTGAAGGTGGAAGACCAGTGATGCTCCTGTTATGTGTCGATGCACTACTGTTCTAGGTATGGAGGTATGGCAGAGTACAAATGGAATCTTCCTTGGACAAGGGAAGTATGCAGTAGAGATCCTGAAGAGGTTTAGGATGATGGACTGCAAGGCTCTGGCTACACCTATGGCATCAAACCTGAAGCTATTGATTGATGATTCATTAGAGACGGTTGATGCTACGATGTATCATCAGATGATTCGGTCATTGATGTACCTGACGAACACAAGACCAGATATTTGCTTTGTTGTGAACACCTTGAGCCAGTACCTGACAGATCCGAGAAGTGTTCACTTGACTGCTGCAAAGCATATTCTGAGGTACCTAAAGGGTACAATTGATTATGGGCTCAAGTATGATGCGAATCTGAAGATTAACCTGGAAGGTTATGTTGATTCAGATTGGGCAGGCAGTGCCATCGATAGGAAGAGTACTTCGGGATGTTGCTTCAGTATGGGATCAAGTGTGATCTCTTGGTTTAGTAGGAAGCAATCCTGTGTGGCACTGAGTACGGCTGAAGCAGAGGATGTCGCATCTTGTTCAGCTAGTTGTGAGGCAGTATGGCTACGGAAGCTACTGTCTGATATATTTGATCTCCAGTTAGATGCTACTTGTATACATTGTGACAACCAGAGTTGCGTGAAGTTTTCAGAGAATCCAGTGTTTCATGACAAGTTGAAGCATATCGAGATCAAGTATCACTATATAAGGGATATGGTGCAGAGAGGAGCAGTGAAGCTCCTATATGTTGCGATGGAGGAACATATAGCTGATGTATCGAGGCTTCCTCCTAGAGAAAGTGATGAGACCCATAGCCATTCTGACATGGTGAGAGGATTGGTTCCTTCCATGGTCAGATATAAGGGCTGAGCCATTCTGTCATGGTGAGAAGATTGGTTCCTTCCATGTCAGATATGAGTGCTGAGATCCATAGCCATTCTGACGAGTAGGTCAGATATAAGGGCTGAGTCATTCTGTCATAGTGAGAGGGTTGCTCCCTTCCATGTCAGATATGAGTGCTGGCCATTCTATCGAGCAGAACAGATGTAAGAGCAATTGCCATTCTGGGAATGGAGGCACCTAGTCAGTTACCAGGAAAAATCAGTGTAAGAACTGAGTAGCCATTCTGATGTAATAGAGGGATGTGTTCCCACTTGATCAGATGTAAGGGCTGAAGCATTCTATTCATGGCTAAAGGATTAAGTTCCTTCCATGTCATATGTGAGTGTTGGCCATTCTGACGAGAAGGTCGGATGTAAGGGAAACTGCCATTCTCTAGGAGAATGGAGGCGCCTGGTCAGTTACCAGGTATCTCAGTCGAGGAGGACTAGGGGCCATTATGATATGATTGCTGGGATGTGTTCCCCTCATGATCAGATATGAGTGCATGCCCTTCCATCATTGTGAGTAGGATGTGTTCCCGCCTGGATGGATGTAAGTGCTGAGCCTTGTCACAGATGATAGTAGGTGTCTTATCATGCTGGTGACTGTAAGTGCTATGCCATTTCACAGATGATAGTAGGTGTGTCCTATCATGCTGGTGACTATAAGTGTAGTGCCTTTTCACAGATGGTATTAGGTGTGTCCTACCATGCTGGTGAGTGTAAGTGCAGAGCCTTTTCACAGATGGTAGTAGGTGTGTCCTACCATGCTGGTGATTGTAAGTGCAGAGCCTTCTCACAGATGGTAGTAGGTGTGTCCTACCATGCTGGTGATTGTAAGTGCAGAGCCTTCTCACAGATGGTAGTAGGTGTGTCCTACCATGCTGGTGATTATAAGTGCTGAGCCTCTCCACAGATGGTAGTAGGTGTGTCCTACCATGCTGGTGGATGTGAGCGCTGTGCCTTTCCACAGATGATAGTAGGCGTGTCCTATCATGCTGGTGGTTGTAAGTGCTGAGCCATTTCACAGATGATAGTAGGTGTGTCCTACCATGCTGGTGATTATAAGTGCTGAGCCTTTCCACAGATGATAGTAGGCGTGTCCTATCATGCTGGTGAATGTGAGTGCTGGGCCTTTCTGATGGGATTGTAGTTTACTACATGATCAGATGTGAGTGCTGGGCGTGCCTTTCTGACGAGCAGGTCAGATGTAAGTGCTGGGCGAAGACCTACATGAGGGTAGGCCTACAACCAGCATGAAAAAGGGCTGGCTCTGTAGAACTTCCTATGACAAGAAGAATCATGGGATAGAACCAGTGTTGATCCAGATCGAGTGATGATCCAGATCTAGTAATGATGATCCAGCAGTGATGATCCAGATCGAGTGATGATCCAGATCCAGTCCAGTGATGTTTATCCAGATCGAGAGATGATCCAGATTGAGAGATGATCCAGATCTAGTGATGATGTTTTATGTTGATCCAGATCGAGAGATGATCCAGATCTAGTGATGATGTTTTATGTTGATCCAGATTGAGAGATGATCCAGATCCAGTGATGATGTTCTATGATGATCCAGATCCAGTGAAGATGACTTAAAGATGAAGATGACTTGAAGACAAATATGACTTGAATACGAGATGATCCAGCTGATACAGAGAAGAAGACCAGTGCTGAAAATTGTGTCGAAAGAATACCTTCCTAGTTAAGAGGGAGTGTTGATGTATATGTAACTTCAGAATGTATTCTTCTATGTATCTTATGTATTGTAACCCGATGTTTATTCTGGGATGTTTCTATTATGTATTTGAGTGATGTGATCATGCCCCGATGTTCCGATCGGGAGGATTAATAATGTAATCAAGTCATATCAAGTCATTAGGTAAGTCCCCACAGTTTCAGGGCACTTGAGTTATTATACACTAATTAAGGTGTAGGTTCGAGTAAGTAATTGTTAGTTAGGCCGACATGATTGAGTGCACTTCAATTCAACGGAAGAATATAAATAGAGAGTGAGAGACTCTCTATTTATTACTCGTGAAATACATCACTTGCTCTCTCAAGTGTGGCGCACTTTTGGAGAAGGAAATTTTGGGCCTAGACAGAAGACAGAAGACTACTGCTGTTTTGGGAGATCTCTTACTATTTTGGTGTTGATTCTATCTTAGAGTAAGTTGGGGGGTTTTCTCCTTTATGGTTGCCGGAGGAAAACTCTTTGTGTCTCTTGTCTCTTGTGATGTGCTTATGTTTTATTGATGTGCTTGTTATTCTCTCAGTGAAAAGATCCTAAGATCATAATGCTAGCTTAATGTGATGAAAAACTAACATAAACCAAGAGATCACACCTGATCCATAGTGAAACAACATCCTGAACTGCTCTTCCTATCGATGGCATTGCCAGCCCAATCTGAACCAACATAACTCTCCAGGTTAATCTTCTGATTTGCCTCATACTTGACCCCATAGTCAACTGTACCCTTCAGGTACCTCAGAATATGCTTTGCGGCAATCAAGTGAACATGTCTTGGATCTGTCAAGAACTATCTCAAGGTGTTCACAGCAAAGAAAATATCTGGTCTCGTGTTCGTCACGTACATCGAGGACCCAATCATCTGACGATACATCATAGCATCAACCTCTTCTGATGAAGCATCACTCAATAGCTTCAGGTTCGATGCCATAGGTGTGGTTATGGCCTTGCAGTACATCATCCCAAATCTCTTTAGAATCTCTACTGCATACTTCCCTTGTCCAAGGAAGATCCCATCCGCATTCTGCCACACCTCCATGTCTAAGAAATAGTGCATCATTCCCAAGTCTTTCATTTCAAACTCGACAGGAAGTTTCCTCTTCGTATCAGCAATCAACCCATCCATACCTCTTACAAAAAAATCATCCACATATAGTAGGATTATCACTGGATTTCCATTTTCAACCTTGTAGTAAAGGTTAGAATCTTCTTTACTCTTGGTAAAGCCCAAACTGGATAGGAAACCATCAATTCTACCATACCATGTCCTGGGTGCCTGTTTCAAATCGTACAGGTATTTCTTCAATCTACATACATGAAAGTCTCTGTCATGTGTCTCAAACTGAGTGGCTATTCCACATACAGTTCCTCTTCCACTACACCATTCAAGAAAGCAGTCTTGACATCCATCTGGTGTATCTTCCATTTCATCACTGCAGACAAAGCAAATACTGATCTGACGGAAGTGTATCTGGATATAGGTGCAAAGGTTTCTTCATAATCTATTCCTTCTTTCTGGGAGAAACCACGAGCCACAAATATTGCTTTATATTTCTCGATGCTGCCATCTGCAGCATGCTTGATCTTGTAGATGCATTTGGAATTTACAATTGACTTCCCTTCTGGTCTTGGGACAACATCCCAAACATCATTTTTCATGATCGATTGATATTCTTCTATCATAGCATCCTTCCATTCTTTCTGTTCTTCCACTTCTTCATAGTTGGAAGGTTCTTTATCAATAATGTCACATAGCAAGGCTACATAACTAGAACAAGATCTAGTTCTCTTTCTTCCTCTGGGTGTTTCGTCTGAAGCTCCATATCTTTTTGCACCTTGGATAATTTCACGTACCCAAGCAGGTTTCCTCTTATAAGGGTTCTTCTCCAGAGGTGGATGTACAGGTTCTTGAGGTTCTTCTAATTCTTGATCTTCGTCTTGAATTTCTTCGTTCATGATTGTATCATGAATTATAGGTTCTCTTGTTTCTTTAGGTTCTTCAGCTGGTTTCTTCCGAGATTTGATGTAGGCTGAATCTTCGTTAAATGTTACTTCTCTGCTAATGTCAATCTTGTTGAACCCTGGGAAGTATATTTTGTAAGCCTTTGAGCTTTCAGAGTATCCCACAAATATACCCTTCTTTCTTGAAGGATCTAATTTTGTCCTCTTCTCTTTTGGAATGTGAATGTACACTGGACAACCAAATATTCTGAGATGGCTGACTTCTGGTTTCTTTCTGGAGAAGACTTCTTCAAGATTCTTGTTCTCGAATACTCTGTGTGGAATACGGTTCTGTACATACACCGATGTTCTCGCAGCTTCTGCCCAAAGATGCATAGGAAGATCTTGATCATGAAGCATTGGTCTTGCAACTTCCATGATAGTTCTATTCTTCCTTTCTGTAATCCCATTCTATTGAAGATTATAAGGAGTGGACAACTCCCCCTTAATCCCCGAGTCTTTACATAGCTCTTTGAATTCATTCGAAGTGAATTCTCTGCCATTATTTGATCGAAAGGTCTTGATCTTCTTTTCAGTGTGGTTCTCGATCAAGGCTTCTAGCTCCTTGAACTTATTGAATACTTCATCTTTGTTCTTCATAAAGTATATCCATGCATTTCTATAAAAATCATGAATAAAAGAAACGTAGTATGCATACTCGCTTAGTGAAATTGATGACATTGGACCGCACACATCGGAATGGATGATTTCCAAGACTCCTTTTGCCTTGCTTTCGCTACTTGGAAATGTATTCTTTGTGTTCTTCCCTTTCGCACATCCTTTGCATACATCTTCATTTTTTTTCTACACTTCTAAGAGACCTTCAACAACTTTGCTTGCAAGTGGTAGTGCTCTGTAATGCACATGTGCAAGCCTTCTATGCCAAAGCTCATTTGGTTCTACGAAGTCATGAACCAAAGATTGTTCTAAATGGCCCTTCAATTTGTATAAGTCTCCTTCTTGTTCCCCAATCACTACTGCATCGTCAATGGTCTTTCCTTTTGGCCAGACGATGACTTGACCATTTATAAATGCAACCCTCATTCCTTTTGCATCTAATGCAGATATGGAGGGGAGATTCTTCTTTAGTCCTGGTACAAACAATACTTCCTTCATTGTCATAGATTTTCCAGAGTCTAGATTATAGGAGGATTCCCCACTACCTTTTATTGGATACTAGTAGTCATCTCCAAGTTTCACCTTGTGAGGTGACTCATGTTCAGATAATTTCACAAAGGATTCCTTGAATCCTGTCATGTGCTTGGAAGCACCACTGTCTATAAGCCAATCATTGCTGCCATGTGTGACAGTTCCTGTGAGAGCAGAGATCAGAACATATTCTTCATCACTTGAAGAGTCATCACTGACTTGTTTGTTTCTCTTCGTGGAAGGTTGATCATCTTCTATAGCATGACCATCATGTCTTCTCTTGTTTCCCTTCTTCTTGTGATAGCCACTTTTATTTTTAGGACAGTCTCTAGAAAAATGTCGTCTTTCATCACATGTATAGAAAATGTACTTAGACAAATCTCTAGGCTTTCTAGAGTTATTTCTTTGATGAGAGTACTTACTTCTGTGGTGGCTAGATCTGGCTTTCTTGTAATGTACTGTGAGAGCTTGATCTTCACTTCCCATCTTTTCTTCTCGCGCTGCTATCCGAGCTTCTTCTTGAGAGCATTCTTCCCATAGTCTGTTGAGCTTGAATAACTTCTGTTTGGCACAGATCCCTTGAATAAAGGAGTCCCATGATCTACAGAGACCATTCAAGGTGGTCATCACAATCTCTACATTTTCTACTTCTTCATCTACTGGTTCCAGTTGTTCCTTGATCTGAGAGACCCTTGTAAAGTAAGACTGGATGGTTTCTGCATTCTGTATCTTTACATTCTTCAGCTGGTTTCTCAAAGTCATCTTCCGGTTTATGTTCTTCCCTTCAAACAATTTGGTTAGGGAATCAAAGATAGCTTTAGGGGTATTTAGGGAGGACACCTGTGGTATGAGGCGATCCTTGATTGAATCAACAATAATCCTATTTTCCATAACCAACTTATTCTTATGTAAGGCCTTAGCCTCATCTCCCTCTAGAACTAGAACCTCCTCATCGATGTAGGAGTCCAACTCATTTTCTTTCAGGACCAGGGAGATCCTATATTTCTGGGCTCAAAAGTTATAAACTCCCTCAAGCCTTTCATCAAGCTTGGTATGATGAGACATCTTAACTGATAACATCAAATGGAAATACAAAAGATTTATATCTTACCAGGTCAAGATGTCGGATATGGATTTGGAGCTGAAATTCTGTAGTGCTGGTTCAGGAGAAGATTAGGGTTTTACTTTTTCAGAGTTCTGTCCAACCAAATGCTTTGATCTTGATCCCTAGCTTCGATTTTGGGGAGGATATCAATCCAGGCCTGGGCTCACTGAAAAATTCCACTTTTGTGGAAAGCCCTAATTTTCAGCAGTAGTGTCGGGTCCAAAACTGAAAAACCTCATAATTGGATTCTACTTCGACAGAAAGATGCTCCCTAAGGAGGAGAGTTAATCCAAGCTTCTTTTGCTGAAAATCTGTGGAGGAAGATCCACAAAGTAGGAAGCCCTAGTTCCCACAGCTGCACAGTGTCTTCTTCTCAGGTTAGCTCTGATACCATGTTAGATTTTTAACATTAAGATAACATTATTAGGATCTTTAACTGAGAGAATAACAAGCACAGCAATCAAACACAAGAAACAATGAACACAATGTTTTTCCTCGAGGAAACCATAAATGGATAAAACCCCGCAACTTCCTTAGAGATAGAATCAACACCAAAAGTAAAACCCCAAAATAGTAAGATGATCTCCAGACAGCAGCAACCTCTTTCTTCCTAGCCCCAATGTCTTCTTCTTCCTCAACTATGCGCTACAACTGAGTGTGAGTGAGTGTGTGATAAATAGAGAGGCTAGCTCTCTATTTATACTAATTTCTGACTTGACTAAACCCAACTAGGGCTGAATTCACTAGGTGAGTCTAATAACCCTAGTGCCCCGAAACTGCGGGGACTTTAACCCTTGAACAATAGGAGGGTTACCCATAATGAACTGCCATGACTTGTTTACATTATAGATCCTCCCGATCAGAACATCGGGGCATGACATGACTCAATTACATTATAGACACATCCTGAAATAAACATCGGGGTATAAGACATAAGATACATAGGTGAATACATTTTGAAGTTACAAATACATCAACAAATATAGAAGGAGTGCTAGATGGTCCATAAATGAGGGTGGTTGAAGATACTTGGGAGAGGTGCATGAAAAATTTACAAATAGAGATAGTGAAGAGGAGTTGTGGGGCATTCTTGTTTATGGAAGAATTGTGGACGGGTTGATTTTGTTGAGAGGAGGAAGAATTTGTGGAGGAATTATCGGAAGAAGTATTTTCATGGAGCCATTTCTCAGAGATATTATGGATTATTGTTCTTAGAGTTGCAGGCATGAAGAACCAAGGGACTGAAAGGTTTCATCGAGCTAGGAATTCATTTAGGCTCCTAGTTGGAAGGGATGCTTAATTTTGTTGTAGGAATCAAATGAGGTGCAGATATAAGATTGTTCCTATGGGAAAAATAATATAGTCTTAGACAAACTCAACATTAAAACATTTATTTGTTTTTAGTAGGATAATGATTAATTTTATGTTATACTTGATCATTTGTTATTGTCATGGTTATAAGAATGTTAATAATATTAGTTAGTGTAGAAAAGTATTTAATTAAGGAATTAATAATGAGAGGCCTTACAATAAAGAATACATATGATTTTTTAGGGATAGTTGTATAGAACCATGTGCACCCCTTTCTAAGGTAATAAAACAGTAATGTATAGACATCAAAGAGGAGACATTTGATACACCTAAAAATATAAACATAAACCTATAGTTACACACACACACACACACACACATGCTCACATGCACACACACATACAGACATGCACACACACACACATGCACGCATACACAAATGCACACTAACACGCATGTGCACACACACACACATTCATGAACACATGCATGCACACACACACACACATGCATGCACACACACAGGAACACACCCACACACCCACACATACAACCATATACTTAATGATGTACGTATGCTTATATGGGGGGTTATGGATTCTAATGGAGCTTCTTTACATAAATTCAACTACGAATAATAGTTCCAACCAATAACCTTTGGTATTTAAATATCGTCACTACAAGTAACGTCATAAAGAGGAAACATAAAATCGTTTGTTCCCTGATACAATGTGAACCTTCATTGGATGTAAATATTGACAAGAAGATATATGATAACCACAAGTAACATCATATTATATTTACGATAAAATTAAATATAAATACAATACTAATAAGTATAACAACTCATGCTACCAAATATCGTAAAGAATTAGACTTCCTTTCTAACTCCTCTAGAGTGGAATCCAAGAAAAACATGTAAATCAAAAGATTAAAACTAAAGATTATTAATTAAAAACATATAAATCAAAATCTTAAGAATGTAAAATCATAAGTTCAATGTGATTTTCAATCTATCCACACAACACATTAAAATATAGACAAAAATAGAGATTTCAAGTGACATCCTTTATTATCCAGTAACTTGTTCTAGTATTTTCACCTTAACATAGCCATTTTTACAACTACTATTGTAATTAAATACAAGTTTTTTGTTAGAATTAACAGAAATCAAAAGTTTCAAAACAAAAAAAAATGATAAGGTCAATTTGGACCTGTATTGAATGGTCATCTGACTTTGTTCATGTGTTGTGGTTTATGACACTTTGCTTCCCCTAATTTCTAGAACATGGTATCTAAAGTACCTCAATGAAAAATAGAGTTACACTCTTGCATACAAAGAAAATTCACATTAATTTACTTCTCGTACCCTGCACAAATTTGTATTGGTGAAAAAGAAACATTAGTAATAGTCCACCAGTTTCAACTTTGACATCATTATGGATTCTTAAACATGCTTGCACTAATTGTAGTTATTAATTTCTTGTCCACGGACGTAATTTATATAATCGCTTTTATGATCTTAAAAAATTTTATCTTACAAATATTTGACAGTGGATTTACTGATCGTTTGAATTGCTATATGTTTATTTTGTCTGACATAATAAAAACAAGAAACCTAAAACCTAGAAAAAACGCGAGACATTGCGTCTCTCTCAATCGGTGGTGAAGATCTATTTTGAGGTGGTCAAAGTCATTTTGATCAGGCAATACAATGCATGTGCATTGTTCCTTTCTTTCCTGCATCCTTTGAAGTAATTGATACAACAAACCTTCACATAAAGGAGATATGTTGTTCGAATTTATATTTTTTCTTGAAAAGCAGTTGTCTTAAGAAGAGAAAAAATGAAAATTAGAAGCAGAGGAAGTTCCTCTTCGGGTATCTCTAGCCAATATTTTCAATCAATAAATGCTTGGAAAGAAAGGACATTGTCATTACGACCACCTTCATCTTCTTCATCACCAACAGAGCGAAAGATTCCAACAGTTGAAATGATCGTGGATCACAAGGGAACAAACTAATTTTATTTGCTCTCTTAAGATTTGTTATAGGAAATTACTTTTTAATTTCAAACTTCACTAATCAATTTCTTGACCACCCCAAGAAGTTGCAAACTGCCTCATGCAACATGACTGTTATGGTGCATTTATTATATTTCCTTTCAGTTGTGTTTACGATGGAAAGCAATTGAGAGAGGGATGTTTACTTTTCTAAGACTCGTGGGTGTAATCAAGTTTACTCAATGTCTCCTCCACATATTGTATTGTAGTTCCCCTTTTCCCAGTGTGTTTTCTTTACTATCACGTTCTGCATATGCCTCATACTATTATGTTTTTTTTAGTTTTTATCTCTTCCACGTGAAGGTTAGGGTTAGGTGTCTGCTGCGACTACTAATGTATAACAAGCTATCTTATTGAAGGTATAATTTGGAGGGGGATTAGACAATACATTTTTACATATTTATTGGTAGCAACACACTTATTTTTCAATAGTTATTGGTAGAAGCTTTGCTAAGGAATTAATTTAAACATTTTAGGTTTTTTTATTTTTTAAGGGACAATCAAACCACAACCTTTTTTTCTAAACACATGTGGCAATTTTGGGAACATTTCCACCTCGTGGATCTTGTTTTAAAAATATGTGAGTGATGTTTTTTTACGTGACTAAATGCTTTTATTGATTATTTATTTTTTATATTATTTTAAAATTTATAAAATGTAGTGAGAAATGTCTATGTTAAATTAAATTATGTAATATTATAATTAGAAAATAATAAGTTTAATATCTTATATTATATTTAGAGACAAATTTTAAATAAAATCAACATAAGGCTATGCTACATTGAATAAGATGCTTTATTTTATAAATAAAAAAACATATTAATTTTATAAAATAATAAACATCGTTTTTTTAGTATTATATAAAAAAAGCTTGAGAGACAATATTATGGGAAAAATTCATGTCATCATAGCTTTATATAGATTTAGTTTCCCTTGCATCAAAATGTAACTAAAATTTGTGTATAAAATAATTTAGTCACAATCCCAGCGACATGGGAAGCTAATAGAGGGCATATGTAATGTCCTTTCCTTGTAACGCATGACAACCCATCACCAACACATCCATCGATAAATCAAGTGCATGGGAAACTAGCACGCCCGACATGACCAAGAGGTGGATCGACACATTTTAGCACTTCTGAGAGAACCCAAGGAAACCATTGGTAGTAATGGATCGGGCATGTTTCAAGCATGAGGCATGTAACCAATTAGAGGCTATAGTGAGTTGGAAAAGGCTTCAATAAGGGGCTTTGATAGTTGGGATACCACTTTTTATAGAGAAGGATTCAATATGAAAATATGCCATCATGTCCATTTTCCTAAGGTTTGGTGGTAGTACACTTCAATGAGGGGTAAAATGGTTGTATACCAAGCTGAGAACATGTGGATGCCATCGGAATGACATTTGGGCTTGTGGATAAAGGGGCTTGACCACATGTAAACTAAATGAAAAAAAGTCGATAGATTGGAACACCCAACACATTTTTTATTGACAAGAGCATTGGGAGAAGTTACCAAGTGCTAGAAATTGTGTGGACAGAGTTGTCTATGGGACTCTAGATCGACCATGAGGAGAGCCCACATATTTATTGGGGATTCCAAATGTTGTGATTAATTAATTAATCCTACCTTGACCACAATAGTCTAATTGTACTTTCCTATATTAGGAGGTTACTTCCACCTCACTAGTGCCATGGGACTCATCTAGGGCCCAAATAACACTTGATGCGCCAGCTTGCATGAGTTTAGGATCTCTAGAGATCAATCCCTATAATTTAGGAACCCACACTAAGTGCCACCAGCAATCACCATCAGTTGACCCTAGTTGGTGTTCATTTACATATGTTATGCTTTGATTCTCATAAGTTATTTCTTCTTCATTTACTCTAGCATCACTTTGCATGATTTAAGGGAGGTAGGGCACATTTTATCACATACCTTGATCAGTTAACTGGGTGTGAACTAATTCAGTTGTCTAGAGTTGCATTAGTGAGTCTCTAGTGGTGTTTTTCCCACATTGAGTTAACACTGAAGTTGGTCCAAGTTGGTGAATTTGAATCCTACTTGTGTCATTTGAATTCTTCCTATTGTATCATCATTCTATTATAGGGAGGTTAATGATAATTGATGTAATGATATTCTGGCAAAATTTTGGTCTCCTGGTTGTTCAATTTTCACCATGAATGTTTGATCAGTTTACACTAAATTGCTTCTCTCTCTCCTACAACATTATTTCACAATGAATTCATTCAATCCCGAGGATCCTAATATTTGGGAAATTAAACATGTTCTCATAGCAGGTGTTCATACAAACTTCAAAACTTGGAAACTTCCATTGATGCACCATAAGCAATTGGGTTCCACCTAATTCCTGGTATTGTTGCCTTACTCCATCTGGATTTTTTCTAGAGAAGTATAGCCATATGTGATGCACCCATAGAAAGTGCACATGTCAAAGTGGAGAGTGTTTGAATGGTTTGATTTCAAATTGAAGTGTTTTTGTAGGTAAATCAAACAATTTTGAATAATTAATTGTTCATTGAAGCTGGAAGATGGATAATTAAACAACTTTGATACCCAGAATCCTCACACCCTTCAACTATCTGGATTGGAGGAACGATATGAAGATAGTCTTGCAAAGCAAGGGAATGTACAGGGTAACCATGGGTAGATAGGTGGAACGCAAGCATCCTTTTAAGAATTCAAAGTATCTGAACAAGCTGGATCAAGCATTTGGCTTCATGTGCATCCATATCTCCAGAGAGTTACTCTTCCATCTTGATGGACTGAAAAAAACAAATAAAATATGGGAGAATCTTGAATCCTTGTTTGGAAAGCAAGATGAGATGAGGGGTGATATTTTGGAGAATGAGTTGATTGCACTACAACCCATAAACTTCAAAACTATACAACAATTCTTCTCAAAATTCAAATCCCTTGTCATGTAGCACAAGCAGTGTGGTATTGACAAGAAGGATGAGCAATTGGTGCTCTAAATTATGAGAAAATGTGGCCCATAATTCTTAGTGTTCGTATTCACCTTTCACTTCGGTAGACTGAAAATTGTTAATTGGTGAGTGCAATTCTCTTGATTCCTTAAAAAAATATCTTATTCAGGAACAAGAAAAGATGATACAAATGGGAGCTCTCAAATCCTCCAAGAATCAAGCTCTCTTAGCTAGGGAGACTACAAATGCACAAGAAAAGGGGAAGAAAAAAGGAAAATAGAAGAAGAATAGTGATTTCAATCCTAAGGATGAGCATAATCCTTCAAAAGGAGCCTTAGGTTCCAAGAAGGACAAGCACAACAAGTTTGACAAGGACAAGTGCTCTTATGCAAAAGAGGAAATCATCCATAGAATCTATGTATGAAGAAAAAAATAGACCAAATGTATAGGCTCCTTGAACATAAGAATATTTTCCTTTTTGAAGGTGCAAAGAAGTTTGATGCTAGAAACAATACTAAATATAATGAGAGATTCCATGCTCTAAAGTAAGGATTTTCTTAGTCACAGTAATTTCTCATTGATTATGGATCCTCCAACCACATGGTTTCCTCCAAAGAATCATTCTTTTCTCTGGATCTCTCTAGAGGACCAATCATCCACATGGGATATGACTCACAGTTGTCGGGAAAGATTCCATCACATTTGAGAATGGAGTGTTCAATAATGTTCTCTATGTCCCTTCCCTGACAACAAATTGGTTTTCTATATACCAAATGACTCGTACTGGCTCACCCAAGAAAGTCACATTTGATCTTAACGCAGTGGAAATATTAAAGATATATATTGAGAATCTGATAGTGAAAGGAGTTGCTAATCATTCCTTCAAGGAATATGATTTTTCACACTTTCTTCCTAATTCATATCCTAGTGCCCAAGTGACTCAATCTAGTGACACAAGTAGGTTGTGGCATGAAAGGTTTTGCCACTTAAACTTCAAGTATCTCCAACAGCTACACAATCAAAATATGGTTGATGGATTGCTTATCATCAAATCCTCTGAAGGTGTATGCAATGGTTGCTTAGTAGCTAAGAATCCAAAGCAAAGGTATGAGGTTGCGAAGGAAAGGAGAGCTTCCTACACACTTGATTTGATTCATAGTGATGTCTCCATACCAATTCCTACAACATGTATGAATGGATCCATATACTTTCTGACCTTCATTGATGATTGCTCAAGGTATTGTTGGATCTACTTTATGAAGCAAAAGTTTGAGGTGTTTGAGACCTTTAAAAATTTCAAAGCCTTAGCTAAGAACACTCTTGGGAAGAATATCAAAGCACCCAGATCAGATAATGGAGGAGATTACATCAAAATATAATTCCAGTAGATGTGTGCTTCAATAGGTATTCAAATGCAACACTCAATCCCATAAACAACACAGTAAAATGGTGTAGCTGAGAGGAATAACAGATATCTGAAAGAGATGGCTACATTCTTTCTTGAAGAAAGAAATATTGATCCAAATATGTGGGATGAAGTGGTAAATTATGCTTCGTACATCCAAAATAGAGTTCCTCATAAGTCAATGATTAGGGTCACTCATTTCAAAGCATTGATGGGAAATAATCCCAATATTTTACATTTGAAAGTTTAGGATTTAAAGCATGGGCCATAATTCCTACTGACTAGAGGAAAGACTTCCAAGACCAGAGTAGCGAATGCGTATTGTTGGGATATGAAGATGATGCAAAGGCATACAAACTCATGGATATTTCAACCAAAAAGTGCTTCATAGAGTGCAATGTTCAATTTGAAGAAGATCAGGTGCATGATCCATAGCCAGGTGAAGAAGGTATAATTACTCAGTCAAATCCATTTGTAGATAACGATGTCTTTACTAATATTTCAGATTCAATGTATGAAGAGGAGGATCAATATTATCAATATCTTGATGTTGAGAATGAACCTCAAGTAGATCCAGATCCATATCTAGCACCCGATCCCACTCAAAGGCCTAAATGGTACCAAAAGCTCATTGAAGCTGCTTGGAATAGTGTTGGGGATCCATATGACATAAGAAGGACAAGATCAGGATGACAACATTGCACTCTGCCCTAAAATTCAAGTTCTCCCAGAGAGGTGCTTCATGACGATGGGGTCAAATCGTCCGTGCTACAGAGTACCTCTCCATGATCCAAGATGGTAGGAAACCATGGATGATGAGTATGATTCACTACAAGACAACAAGACCTAGGAGATTGTCACTTTTCCTCCTAGGAGGAATTTAGTTCAGTGCAAATGGATCTACAAAACCTAGCTAGTAGTTGATGGAACCACTACCAAGTACAAGGTCCATTTAGTGGAAAATGGGTACTCACAATTCCATGGGTTGGACTACATCGAGACGTTCTCTCTTGCTGCAAGAATGGACTGCATAAGGATAGTTTTGGTGACCCATAAGAGTAGATCTATATGAGAGAACCTGAGGGGTACATTGAAGATTCCTCCTTGGTTTGGAAATTGAGGAAATATTTGTATGGTCTTAAGAAAACCCCAAGGGCATGGTATGCCAAGATCGATGCATTCCTAATGTCATAGAAATTCGAGAGGTGCAAGTTTCACTACAATGTCTCCATGAAATAGAAGGGGGGATTCTTAATAGTGAGTATTCTATGTGTGGATGACTTGCTCATTACTAGTGGCTCAACTGCTATATTGAGAGGCATCAAGTAATATTTGAGTGAAGCATTCTCCATGACTGATATAGGACAGTTAAGGTAGTTCATTAGTCTTGAAGTAAATAAAAAATCTTCAGCAATCATGATTACACAGTCCAAATACATAGGATAATTGCTCAAAATATTCCACATGAATGATTGTAAGGCAACACCATTCCCCTTCTTATATGGAATCAAGTTGGAAGAAAGTGGTTCCACACCACTGGTTGACAGTACACTCTACAGAAAGTTGATTGGTACCCTATTGTACCTCACCCATTCAAGGCTAGATTTATCTTATGATGTGAGTGTTGCTACCAGATTCATGAAGGGGACACATGAGCTGCAATGGAAAGCATTAAAGTGCATATTGCATTATCTACAAGGTACGAGGGAGCTTGGGATCCACTATTTTGCTGGTGCACAACTAGATCCAATTGGTTTTATTGATTCAGAATGGGATGGCGATAGTACTGAAAGGAAATATACATTAGGATTTGTGTTCATGTTGGGATCTAGACTAATATACTAGTCAAGTAAGAAGCAAGAAGCTGTTTCTCTCTCTTTAGTTGAAGCAGAGTACTGGGGGGTTGTGAATGCAACTATTCAGGCAGTTTGGATACATGTGATTTTGAAAAAGTTTGGCATTTGTAATTCTCCTTCAGTAAACCTCTTTTGTTATAATCAGAGTGAAATAAAGATATCTAGTGATCCAGTCTAGAAGTAGTTGACCAAGCACATTGAAGTCCACATGCACTACATCCGTGAACTAGTGCATTAAAAGGCTATCACTCTACAATACTACCCTATAGAGGAGCATATTGCAGACATATTCCCCCAGTCTTTTACTGAAAATATATTTTTCTATCTCATATCTCTTCTTGGTGTAAAGGTTTGATTTAGTTATTGTTCCTGGTTTTTCATGCTTATTTTGAGTGGGGGGTTCCCATGAGGTTTTCCTCATTTCCTTAGTTTGTTGAGAAATGATTTTTGCATTTAGATTGTATAGGTGACCTTTGGTCTTAATTTCTAGGGCCGAGGTTGTCCAAGTTAGGATTAATTAATTAATCCTCCCTTGAACACCATAGTATAATTGTATTTTCCTAGCATAGGATGTTATTGCCACCTCACTAGTGCCACGGGGGAATCATCTGGGACCCACCTAACACTTGATGCATTATTTGGCATGAGTTTAGGATATCTAGTGATCAATCCCTATTATTTAGTAACCCACGCTGAGTGCCACCAGTAGTCACCAACAGTTGACCCTAGTCAGTGTTTAGTTATGTTTAGTTATGCTCCAATTCCCATTATCTAGTTAAAATTCAATTAGTATAGCATCACTTTGCATGATTTAAGGGAGGTTGGTGACACTTTCTCACCTACCTTGATCAGTTACCTAGGTGTTAACTAATTTAGTTGTTCAGAGTTGCATTAGTGAGTCTCTAGTGGTGATTTTTCTACATTGAGTTAGCACTAGAGTATGTCCAAGTTGGTGAATTTGAATCCTACCTCTGACATTCAAATTTTTTGTATTATATCATCATTGCATTACAAAGGGTTAATGATAATTGATGTAATGTTATGATGGACAAATTTTGTATCCTGGTTGTTTAATTTTCACCATGAATGTTTCATCAATTTATACTGAACTGCTTCTCTCTCCAACAACTTTCTTTCATAGTGAATTCATTCAGGCATGAGGATCCTAAGATTTGCAAAATTAAACACCAAAACCATGCATCCATTCATTGGTTTCCCACTTTTAGTGAGGATGGATCAGATATAATAGGTGGATGCACCTGGAAAGAAGGAAACACACAATCCAAGGATCCAATCATTTAAGAATTTCTCTAATGACGAGATCATCCAAGCAATGAACTGAGGTATTGAAGTAGAGTGCTCAAGTGCAAGATAGGCCATGATAAAATTCTTCAGGATAGATAGAGGTGATAGCAAGTAAACTGATATATTTTTGGATGGAGCACTTGAGGAGTTTTTTTTTAAACTTTGGATAGCTAGTTGAAGGCCACACCCTCTTTATATCTAAGCTTCTAGCCATTACCCAAAACTTGCATTGTAACGTGTTCTATTAATAAATAATTGTTAGGTTCTTTCTTGGGAACCTATTGAATATATTGTGTTGTGGTTTTATCACTTCTTTGACTGTTGAATTGGATAAGTAAGATCACACACATAATAATCTAATTCCCATGTACAGGTTAGAAAAGATGTTGGGCATGGTTGGATCAAGAAATAGATAGACAATCGACAAAAGGTATGGGAATTCTGTGAGTGAATAGGTGTAGTCCACATAAGAGTAACCTAAAGTGGCCAAGTACTCAAAAAAATTAAGGTGGTATCGCATGATTACCGAGTTTGGGAAATCCTATGGCACCAAAACTTTGGGGTTATGAAAAATGGTATCAAAGCGGGTATCAAGAATGATGGTGTATCAAAAATTTAATTTTTTGAAAGGGTTGTTCACCACTATTCTAGTCATGATAGATGGTACTATATCAAGTTTTAAGATAGGATGTGTCCCAAAAATCTAGGTTCACCACTATTCTAGTCATGATAGATGGTACTATATTGGTAAGGCTCTTCACCAATGTCCTTAGTATGATGAATGGTATAAGATCAGTTTTGAAAATGGGAGCTAAAGTTTAAGGAGAAGTGTGCTCGTGGTGTAGTGCATTGGGAGAGTTGTGACCATTAAAAGGTTCACCCAATATGCACTGGATCAAGAGAGGTTCTCCCACATAAAATTTTGCATTGGATGCAACATGTCGAGAGAGGTGTTCCCATTAAACAGTGCACCTAGTATATATCACTTTAAACACCTGCAAAAAAGTGTGTTCGAGACATAGAATGTCAGGACAGGTTCTCCTAGAAGACAATTCACTCAGGATGTAGTACACTGGGATAGGTGCACCTAGGTGAAAATTTTCCCTAGACATAATGCATCGAAAGATATTTTCCTACAAAGAAGAACACATAGTACAACGTGCACCTAGGAAGAAACAAACTTGGTAAAAAATCCACATCAGTATAAAAAAACCCATCAATAATGAATCATTTTTTGGGAGTAACACATCTACAAGAAAGCATCCATAGAAAAAACACCCATAAATCATGATTAATGGTTTCTTAAAGCTACATGTGACAAATCGGTCGGTATATGACTCTTCGGATGTTCCTAGGAGGGTAGAACCATTTCTAGGTTATTGCTCGATTGGTGCTGAAGAGAAATAAAATACCAAGATGGAAGGTGTGTTAAGGTAAAATAACACCAAAACTAAGAGATGTTCCAATTGTGACCCTAGCACACAAAGAAACTAGAGCATTCTAGTGAAAAAGTTGATGTCTTGTCTAAAAAAGTGTAGAATTTGATAGTGAGGTTGGAGTTCTTTGGTAGGAAGAATACCAAATTAATAGAATAAGTCCAACCCAATAGCAAGGGTAAGCTCATTGCATGCTTCCTTTGTTCACATAACAACTTTGATAGAGATTGTCCTTTGAGCTAGGTTTAGAGAAGTGATTAAAAGAAGTATCACCAACACCAATTGTGAAGCTAACATATTTGGGAGAAACTCAAGATCAAGTGACTTCGAGCACCAATTCATGGTTCCTTGGAAATAGGTCTTGGAACGTTTCGGGTAGGTCTGTGGCATGCTTTGCAAGAAAACAACCCAAATGAAATGATTATTTTGTATGTAACCATGTTTGGATAAAGGTACAATATTTGATTGGATTTGGTGTGATGCAAGATTTTGTGAATGAACAAAACAAGATAGTAATTCACACATAAAAAATATAGTCAATACCCACAATCAAGTGGAATAAGGAAGGAGGAACAATTCCTCAACATGAGCCCCAAATCTAGTGCAAATTTTGTTAGTACACGATGGGATTTATGACTATATGCTAAATTCCACTCAAACAAAGTTACTAGGTTGCATACCATTGGAAAGAGAAGTATTTTTTAGGTATTTATCCACAAATCACAAGATAGACACTTGGATTGGCTATGTTGTTGATGACCCCTTATTGAACTATGTTACTGAATGATAGCATGACGTTGGATCCTTGCGCGGTAGAAATAAATGGAGTTGGGTGCCTTTGAAAGGATTCTTAGAAATTTTACTCAAGTACAACAATGAGTAGAGGTAACTGAGTAAATTTACCATAGCCAAAAAGAGTTGTGCAGGTTTACCAAAACACAAAAGGAAAGATACAAATTTTAGCATGAAGAGTGCATTTCTATGGGAAGGATGCGATAGTTAGATTAGCTACCCTACTAGTAAAGACCATGGGAGATATAAGCATATAAATTCATGGAAAAATACCTATGTATCGAAGTGGTAGTAAGTCAGAATGGTGCAAGACTTGGGCATGTTAACAACCTTGTTCTGAAGGTTAAGTCACCACAAAGATGCGAGTCGGTGGTAATCGTAGTGGGTTGTGATTGTAACAAAAGGAAACAACCACAATTTTTTGTATCTTGGAGACATCGAGGGTAGACTTGGGAAAGTTTATTCATTGATGTAATCATTAATCGTTCAAATGATGGACCAAAGACAATGTGGAGTGGTTGGACGTAACCATGAATGGGTGCATGACACTAGACATTGGGAATGCGAGGATGACAATAATTATTACAACATTGTCTAGGATGTTAACAAAGTTGAGTGAGGGAGGATGTAATTTTCATGCTTTGCAATAGGTGAAAATCCCTCACTAGAACATCCATCAACAACTTGGGTGCATGGGAAACTAGCATGCCTAAGGTGGATCGATGTATTTGGGAATATCTAGGAGCACGAAAGGAAACCATGGGTAGTGTTGGATCATGCACGATCTTAGAGATTTAGACAATGGGGATTGCAACCAATAGGATTCACTGAGGAGAGCATTGGTAAGGAGCTTATGTAATATCCCCCATGTTTTACTTTAATTTTGACTATGTATAAATTCAAATTTGAAGACTAGGTGGAAAATATTTTATCATTTATTTTAAAAATATGCAAGATAATAAATTTCCACTTTCTCTCATGGGAAGGTAGATGTAAAATACAATGTTGGACTTTATTAATAAGATGTTGGAAAATTGGAATGATCATGTTAGAACTTTATTAACCATGAACCCAAAGTTTGCGAGCATAGACATTCTAATAAAGAGATGAGAATGGAAAAGGTCAAAAGATAATTTTATGAACCAATCCCCTAAATTTGGGAGCGGATCCAAGGACAACCAATTCCCTAAGGAGGGAAAGTTGAGCCTTGTGTAATACAAGGAAAACTATTTTTTAGATGTGTATGTGTGAGGAAAGGACATTGTCTAGTGTGCATGGGAAACTTGTTGTGTGAGAAACCTTGATGTGTTAGGAATTCTTCTAAGTTATGACCTTTACTAAGTTAAGAAAGAGCTAGTTCCAGTTTTAAGTGAGTAAGATATTCTATTTGAAAAAAAAAATGTATGTAGAGAGCAGGGTGTTATCGCCTACGTTGTAATGGTTCATGCAAGGGGATGGTTGTTGAGCAAGAGGATTGGTTTTTCATTGATCTATGGTTGGGTGGAATGTGGTTGTTCCAACTATAATTTCCTTACAAGTATTTCAATTTAGATATGTATTAGAAATATGTTCACTTCCTATCTTATTTTTTTCTTTATGTTAATATTCAATATAAAAGACTACTATTGTAATCATGTATTTAGAAACCAATCTATCCCATATGGTTACTCTATTTTAGTTACCCACAATATGCAAATTTACTATTTTTAAATATGTATGAAAGATTGTTCTATGTTGTATTCATGTTTAAGCTATTTATAAAGTGTAAAATGACTAACCTAGATATGTAGAAATCTATTATAGTTCTTAACTCATTTATGGGTTAATTTTCTGTATAAATTTCAATTTAAATATTTGGACTCTTTAAACTAAGAGGTTCCTGTTATCGTATATATACTAATAACAACTAATTAATTCTATTATTTGTGAGTAAATATGCTTTGTATGTCTAGTGTTGTAACTGTTAATATTTTACATACATTTACTAATGAGTGAAATCGTAATAAAAATTACACACACATATAATATGGATTATATTATTTAAACAAAATATATTTAAACATAATTGCATAAAACCATAGAGTTATACACATATATTGTAACTCGGTAAAACAAATAAAAAACACCAAAGTAAAGCTTCTATCAAATTAATATATAATTCCATCAACCTCTTTAAAATAAACCATTAATAACTTAGACATGCATATATTTATTTACCCTTCAATACATATAAAACTTAAAACTATGTTGTTCCCCCTATGCCAAAACCAAACAAAAAAAAAATCGAAGGGTCAAAGCCTTGAACTCCAAATCTAAACAAAGCAAACAAGGGAATGGATAAACCCGATCACATAATCTCTATACAAGGTAAAAACAAATCTAACTAATGCATGGTAAGTGTTGATTTATTTGTAACTTCGGAATGTATTCATCTATGTATCTTATGTATTGTAACCCAATGTTTATTCCGAGATGTATCTATTATGTAATTGAGTCATGTTGTCATGCCCCAATGTTCCGATCGGGAGAATCAATAATGTAAACAAGTCATGTCAAGTCATAGTGGGTAACCCTCTTATTATCTAAAGGTTAAAGTCCCCGCAGTTCCTGGGCACTAGGGTTATTAGACTCTCCAAGTAGAGGTCAGCCCTAGTAGGGTTTTAGTCATGTCGAGATTAGTATAAATAGAGAGCTGGAGTCTCTATTTAGTACACATCACTCACACACTCAAGTGTAGCGCATAGTTGAGGAAGGAGAAGAAACTGGGGCTAGACAAGAAGAAGATTACTGCTGTCAGGAATGCATCTTACTGTTTTGGGGTTTTACATCTTGTGTTGATTCTATCTCTGAGGAAGTTGTGGGGTTTTCTCCATTTATGGTTTCCCCGATGAAAAACATTGTGTTCATTGTCTCTTGTGTTTGATTTTTGTACTTGTTGTTCTCTCAGTAAATATCCTAACATAATGTTAGCTTGAATGTTGAAAAACTAACATGGTATTAGAGATAACCTGAGAAGAAGACACTGTGCAGCTGTGGGAACTAGGGATTCTTAGCTTGTGGATCTTCCTCCACATATTTTCAGCAAAAGTAAAGTGGAATAACTCTCCTCCTTAGGGTGCATCTTTCTGTCGAAGCAGAATCCAATTCTGAGGTTTTTCAATTTTGGACCTATCATTGCTGCCAGAAATTAGGGATTTTCATAGAAGAGGAATTTTTCAGTGATCCCAGGCTTGGATTGATATCCTCCCCAAAATCGAAGTTAGGGACAAATTTTAAGACATTTGGGTGGACAAAACTCTGGAAAAGCAAAACCTTGATTTGCTCTTGAACCAGCTCTGCAGGATTTCGGCTCAAGTTTCAGATCCGACATCTTGACCTTGGTAAGATCTAAAATCTTTTGTATTTCCATTTGAGGTTCTCAGTTAAGATGTCTCATCATACCAAGATTGATGAAAATCTTGAGGGAGCTGATAACTTTCGAGCCTGGAAGTATAGGATCTCCCTGGTCCTGGAAGAAAATGAGTTAGACTCCTACATCCATGAGGAGGTTCCAGTTCCAGAGGGAGATGAGGAAAAGGAATTACATAAGAAGAAGATGGTTATGGAAAAGAGGATCATTGCTAATTCTATCAAGGATAACCTTATCCCACAAGTGTCCTCTCTCAAGAGACCTAAAGCTATGTTTGATGCCCTAACCAAATTGTTTGAAGGGAAGAACATAAACCGGAAGATGACTCTAAGAAACCAACCGAAGAATGTGAATATTCATAATGAAGAAACAATCCAGTCTTACTTCACAAGAGTTTCTCAGATCAAAGAACAACTAGAAGCAATTGATGAAGAAGTGGAAAATGCAAAGATTGTGATGACTACCTTGAATGGCCTTCCTAGGTCATGGGATTCTTTCATCCAAGGAATACGTGCTAGAAAGAAGTTAGTCAAGTTCAGCAGACTATGGGAAGAGTTCTCTCATGAAGAATCTCGGATAGCAGCTCAAGAAAAGAAGATGGGAAGTGAAGATCAAGCTCTCACGGTACACTCCAAGTCTCACTCCAAGTCAACCAAAAGAAGATCTCATAGCTCCAGAGGTAAGCACTCTCACAAAGATATCACTAGAAAATATTTATCTAGGATCATATGTTATACATGTGATTAAGTAGGACACTATGCAAGGAATTGTCCTAAGAAACAGAAACTAATGAAGAGGAGCAAAAAAAGAAGACATCATGCTCATGCTGCAGAGGATGATGAACCATCCAGGAAGAGATCCATATATGAAAGTGAATATTCTTCAAGCGAGGATGAATATGTTCTGATCTCCGTTCTCACAGGTAACATTACTCATGGAAGTGATGATTGGCTTATAGATAGTGGGGCTTCCAAACATATGACTGGATTCAAGGAATCCTTTGTGAGACTGTCAGAACATGAATCACCTCACAAGGTAAAGCTAGGAGATGACTACAAATATCCAATAAAAGGTAGTGGGGAATCTTACTATAAAATAGACTCTGGAAAGTCTCTAAGACTGAAAGAAGTATTGTTTGTGACAGGACTCAAGAATAACCTTCTCTCCATATCAGCATTAGATGCAAAAGGAATACAGGTTACATTCATAGATGGTCAAGTCATCATGTGGCCAAAAGGAAAGACTATAGATGATGCAGTAGTGATTGGAGAACAAGAAGGAGGATTGTACAAATTGAAGGGCCATCCAGAACAAGCCTTGGTCCATGACATAGTAGACCCAAGTGAACTTTGGCATAGAAGGCTTGCACATGTGCATTACAGAGAACTACCTATTGCAAGCAAAGCTGTCGAAGGTCTTCCAGAAATCCAAGCAAAACATGATGGGGTCTGCAAGGGATGTGCGAAAGGAAAGAATACAAAGAATACATTTCCAAGCAGTGAAAGCAAAGCAAAAGGAATCTTGGAAATCATCCAATCTGATGTATGCGGTCCTATGTCATCAAACTCACTAAGCGGGTATGCATACTATGTTTCTTTTATTGCTGATATTTCTAGGAAGACATGGGTTTACTTCATGAAGAACAAAGGCAAAGTATTCAGTAAGTTCAAGGAATTCAAAGCCTTTATCAAGAACCATATTGAAAATAAGATCAAGACATTTCGACTTGATAATGGCAGAGAATTCAATTCAAATGAATTCAAAGAGCTATGCAAAGAATCGGGGATTAAGAGGGAGTTGTCCACTCCTTATAATCCACAACAGAATGGGATTGCGGAATGGAAGAACAAAACTATCATGGAAGCTGCAAAAGCAATGCTTCATGATCAAGACCTTCCTGTGCATCTTTGGGCAGAAGCTGCCAGAATAGTGGTGTATGTACAGAACCGTACTCCACATAGAGTACTTGAGAACAAGACTCCTGAAGAAGTCTTCTCCGGCAAGAAACCAGAAGTTAGCCATGTCAGAATATTTGTCTATCGTGTGTACATCCACATTCCAAAAGAGAAGAGGACTAAATTATATCCTTCAAGAAAGAAAGGTATATTTGTGGGATACTCTTAAAGCTCGAAGGCTTACAGAATATATTTCCCAGGATACAAGAAGATTGACATCAGCAGGGATGTAACATTTGATGAAGACACAGCTTACAACAAATCTAGAAAGAGACTTGCTAAAGAACCTGAAGAAGCAGAAGCACCCAGAATTCATGATACAACCATGAATGAAGAAACTCAAGAAGAAGATCGAGAATTTGAAGAACCACAAATACCTGTAGATCCACCTATGGAGAAGAATCCTCATAAGAGGAAACCTGCTTGGGTATGAGAACTTATCCAAGGTGCGGAGAGATATGGGGCTCTAGAAGAGAATCACAGAGAAAGAAAGAGGACCAGATCCTGTTTCGGGTATGTATATTTACTATGTGATTTCAATGATAAAGAACCTTTCAATTATGAATAAGCGACGGAATGGAAAGAATGGAAGTATGCTATGATCGAAGAGTACCAATCGATAATGAATAATGATGTTTGGGATGTTGTCCCAAGACCAGATGGGAAGTCAGTTGTAACTTCCAAATGGATCTACAAGATCAAACATGCTGCAGACAGTAGCATTGAAAAATATAAGGCAAGATTTGTAGCTCATGGTTTCTCTCAGAAAGAAGGAATAGACTATGAAGAAACCTTTGCACATGTAGCCAAATACACTTCCATCAGATCAGTACTTGCTCTGGCTGTAGTGATGAAATGGAAGATACACCAGATGGATGTCAAGATTGATTTCTTGAATGGTGTAGTGGAAAAGGAAGTGTATGTAGAACAACCACTCGATTTTGAGACACATGACATGGAGTCTCATGTGTGCAGATTGAAGAAAGCCCTGTACGGCTTGAAACAGGCACCCATGATCTGGTATGGCAGAATTGATAGCTTTCTATCCAGTTTGGGATTTACCAAGAGTAAAGTAGATTCCAATCTTTACTACAAGGTTGAAGATGGCAACCTAGTTATGATCCTACTATATGTAGATGATCTATTTGTGATAGGTATGGATGGGTTGATTACTGATACGAAGAGAAAGCTTGCTTCCGATTTCGAGATGAAGGACTTGGGTATGATGCATTATTTTCTAGGTATGGAGGTGTGGCAGAGTGCGGATGGAATCTTCCTTGGACAAAGGAAGTATGCAGTAGAGATCCTGAAGAGTTTTGGAATGATGGACTGCAAGACTATGGCCACACCTATGGCATCGAACTTGAAGCTATTGAGTGATGCTTCATCAGAGTCGGTTGATGCTACGATGTATCATCAAATGATTGGGTCTTTGATGTACCTGACGAACACAAGACCAGACATTTGCTTTGCTATGAACACCTTGAGCCAGTTCTTGACAGATCTGAGAAATGTTCACTTGATTGCTACAAAGCATATTCTGAGGTACCTAAGGTGTACAGTTGATTATGGGCTCAAGTACGATGCGAATTAGAAGATTAACCTGGAGGGTTATGTTGATTCAGATTAGGTAGGCAGTGCCATCGATAGGAAGAGCACTTCATGGTGTTGCTTCAATATGGGATCAGGTGTCATCTCTTAATTTAGCAGGAAGCAATCCTGTGTGGCACTGAGTACAACTAAAGCAGAGTATGTCACAACTTGTTCAGCTAGTTGTGAGGTAGTATGGCTGCGGAAGCTATTGTCTAATTTATTTGATCTCTAGATGGATGCTATTTGTATATATTATGACAACCAGAGTTCATAGAATCCAGTGTTCCATGACAAGTCGAAGCACATCGAGATCAAGTATCACTATATCAGGGATATGGTGTAGAGAGGAGCAGTGAAGCTTCAGTATGTTGCGATGGAGGAACAGATAGCTGATGTGTTGACAATGCCATTGGCCAGAGTGAAGTTCGAGTACTTCAGGGAGAATCTTGGTGTTCTCTAGATCAAGGTTTCCTCCAAGGGAAAGTGATGAGTCCCAAATCCATTCTGACGAGTAGGTCAGATGTAAGGGCTGAGCCATTCTGTCATGGTGAGAGGATTCAGTTCCTTCCATGTTAGATATGAGTGCTGTGATCCAAATCCATTATGATGAGCATGTCAGATGTAAGGGCTGAGCCATTCTGTCATGGTGAGAGGATTCAGTTCTTTCCATGTAAGATATGAGTGCTGAGATTCATCGCCATTCTGATGAGCATGTTAGATATAAGGGCTGATCCATTCTGTCATGGTGAGAGGATTTAGTTCCTTCCATGTTAGATATGAGTGCTAGCCATTATGTCGAGTAGCATAGATGTAAGGGAAACTACCACTCTCCGGGAGAGTGGAGGCACCTGGTCCGTTACCAGGTAGCTCAGTCTAGGACTGGGGGCCTTTCTAACAAGGGTGGAGGATTTGGTTCCTTCCAAGTCAGATGTGAGTGCAGGCCATTCTGACGAAGGTGTAGGACTTGTTTCCTACCAGGTCAGATATAAGAGCAACTGCCATTCTATGAAAGAATGGAGGCACCTAGTCCATTACCAGGTAGCTCAGTCTGGGACTGGGGGCCTTTCTAGAGAGGGTGGAGGATTTAGTTCCTTCTAGGTTAGATGTGAGTGCAAGCCTTTCTGGTGAGGGTGGAGGACTTGTTTCCTTCCAGGTCAGATATAAGTACTTAATCCTTTTCACAGATGATGGTGATGTCCTATCATGCTGGTGAATGTGAGTGCTGGGCCTTTTTGATGTGATTGTAGGTTTCTACATGATCAGATGTGAGTGCTGGGCATGCCTTTCTGATGAGTAGGTTAGATGTAAGTGCTGGGAAAAGACCTACATGATGGCTAGGCCTACAACTAGCATGAAATAAGGCTGGCTCTGTAGAACTTCCTATGACGAGATAGCACACATGATGATGACAAGATGAGATCCAGATCGAGGTATGATCCAGATCCAATTATGATGACTCCGAGAGATCCAGATCGAGTGATGATCCAGATCCAACAGTGGTGATCCAGATCTAGTCCAGTGATGATGATCCAGATCTAGAGATGATCTAGGGGCCAGTGATGATATCCCATGATGATCTAGATCGAGAGACGATCCAGATCTAGTGATGATGTCCCATGATGATCTAGATCGAGAGATGATCCAGATCCAGTAATGATGATCCAGATCAAGAGATGATGCAGATTCGAAGAATGAAGATGACTTGAATACTCAGAAGACTCGAGATGCAAATGACGAGATGATCCAGTTGATACAAAGAAGAAGACTAGTGCTGAAAATTGTGTTGAAAGAATACCTTCCTAGTTAAGAGGGAGTGTTGATGTATTTGTAACTTCAGAATGTATTCATCTATGTATCTTATGTATTGTAACCCGATGTTTATTCTAGGATGTATCTATTATGTAATTGAGTCATGTTGTCATGCCCCGATGTTTCGATCGAGAGAATCAATAATGTAAACAAGTCATGTCAATTCATAGTGGGTAACCCTCCGATTGTCTAAGGGTTAAAGTCCCCGCAGTTTCGGGGCACTGGGGTTATTAGACTCTCCAAGTAGAGGTCGGCCCTAGTATGGTTTTAGTCATGTCGGGATTAGTATAAATAGAGAGCTGGAGTCTCTATTTAGTACACATCACTCACACGCTCAAGTGTAGCACATAGTTGAGGAAGGAGAAGACACTAGGGCTAGACAAGAAGAAGATTACTGCTGTTGGGAGTGCATCTTACTATTTTGGGGGTTTACATCTTGTGTTGATTCTATCTCTGAGGAAGTTGCGGGGTTTTCTCCATTTATGGTTTCCCCGATGAAAAACACTGTGTTCATTGTCTCTTGTGTTTGATTGCTGTACTTGTTGTTCTTTCAGTAAAGAGCCTAACATAATGCTAGCTTGAATGTTGAAAAACTAACAGTAAGAAACTAATGGGTAGAGTAACCTTGTTGGGACTTGGTGAACATAGAAGACTAAATTATAAACATAATACAAATGTTTCCCGAAACATAAATACTTTTAATAGAGATGTGAACCTTATAAATCCATAAGACAATATTACAAATTATTTGTCTAGAAGTGAAAATGCAGTCATAACACTAATAGTCTCAACATAGTTTTCCCAATAATGTCTACATTAAACCCTCACACTAACAACTAAGATATCACCCTAAGAAATGTAATGAAATATAGCATGGTCATAAATTCAAATACATGTCATTAATTCCAAAGCACAAATACAATGAGAATAGAGGAACTCTCTCTATATTAGTAGCTAATTGTTTGAATAATTACATAAAGGACAGTAACAAGCTCGATGGCAAATGCTGAACAAAACGATTTATTGCTTGGGTGCATAGTAAATATAGGTATAAAATAACCCATGGACCAATGTCCATGTGTAGGTCACCATAAGAACCGAATGCACACTAAACACTCATGTCATGGAGTGATGAAATGGTACCTAATGTACATAACTAAGGTTGTTGCTCTTATGGTATCTCCTCCGAGCACGCCTACCTATAGCCCCTGCATAGACATTGAAACAAAGGTATGATAGTCCATGACCATTATAAAATAATGTAACAACTATAATGCAATAAAGAATATTGTAACAAATGCATTGTATTTCTTACATTTGAGCAAGTGGTTGGGATACCACCTTGACCAGGTTGGACAAAACACTACACAATGTATTCCACACCTATGGAAGGAAAATACTTCAGTTAGAAAGGAAATATACCGAAATATAAGAATCTAGAAACATTAATAATAAATGATGATAGCAATGGAAACCAAAGAGTTACCTTCAAACTAAAACATGAGTCGAACAAACTCGAAGTGAGAAGTCAAGGTGACCTCGATTGCTCCATTTGATGGGTTCTCTCGCATAGAATATTGACCCATCATTAAAATGAGAAATAGATATCACAAGATATAAATCAAACCTATAAAAAGAAAAAAT
>LPNX010788630.1:778242-788564 GCA_001517045.1 Pseudotsuga menziesii | reverse complement strand
TAAAGCATAATACCATTGAAACACTCCCAAATTAAAGAATACATTTATTATGATTGTCTTGGAACCTTATGGTTCCATTAAACCCTCCAACCAGTTGGCCATATCATAGTTGACTCTGTAGGTGCTACTGTAATCCATGCCCATGACCAAGAAATGGGTGCCAATACACATGTCATGTCCATGTATAATTGAGTCAGCTAGATGAGATCCACATTGAATCGCACACACTAGGGGACATAACAAACATGTAGGAGACAATGAACCAAACCCTGTATAAATTGCAAGAGCACCTTCACTCGAATCCCCACTAGATTAAATGTATGGATATTCCTTGTACATGACAATGGACTCGGTATAATAAAATCCATTAGTATTTGCATTTAGAAGGATACACTAGAGCCATGTGACACTTGGTCGTCAAATCATCATATAGTTTATTTAAACATTGGTTTGCTTACTATGGGAACCAATAAAGTGTTCCCCATTTCAATATTTATTTAGTATCTAGGAATCGAATGTGGACACACGCATACATGCACGTGCGTGCACACACACTATGATCTATGATTTATACCATGAGTTGGGATTATAACCAACAATTAATTTCAATAATGATTACCTAGGACCGTCGTGGCAAGGAGACCATTTAGGGAAATTATTTCAGAAGTTATTGCTCATAATAAAAACTAATGTTAATGCATTATATACGCTTGGCATAAATGTAATTCCCCACATTTGGAATTACGTGGCTATAACTATATTCTCACTCTCCTCAATGTTTATTTTTTTTACTTTCTATTTAGACGAGCTAGACTAATGAGAAACTAGATATGTGGACATGTTTCTGTATTGCGGGATATTATTTTTATGATCACTATGTTTGCGATGATGATAAATATTTGAGTTCATTAAACATACAAAGTAAGGAATGGAAACTTGTTATATGGATACCGACTGAAAACTATGTTGTAAATACATAATAGATGTGAGTCATGGTATAATTAAATATATAGTTCAAGGTATGAAGTTTGTTTTATGTCTACATGAATATGATTTAATGTTGAATCGACCTATATGGTGATGAACTATGTATATCCGAATGATTATAGCGATGAGGTAAATTGGATGTTGTAGACATCATGAAAGTAAAGTCTATTATATTATTTTTTATGATTTCAAATGATTTTCTGATATGTCGGTAGTTGTGGTTTTGATAGGATGCACAACTCGTCCAGAATGTTTGTTTGATGATGTCACTATATGAACAATAATTCTGAAGGATGGCTCAATATAGGGTGTCGATCCTAGTTAAATATCAATATGGGTGGAGGTATTTACCATCGTGTATCCTTTGAAACTTGGAGTTGTGGGAGGGTCATGCATAGACACACTCCAAAGTTGTTTGATAATAACTATCATTTGTCTATTGGGGAGGCTTGGATGATATAGTTGACACCTCCACATATGGGTTTTATATGGAGTCAGGGCAATATAGTTGATTCTCTAGCGTATTCCAATAGAGGAAAGGATAGGATATGGAAGATGGAACTAGTTTAGGGAGGAAGGATGGTTTGAAGTAATTCAGAAGGTTGTTGTGAGTTAGTTTTTTAACAATTTGGTTAGTTTTGTGTGCAAAAAAATATTGCTTTACTTGTGTGTGATGATACCCGTATGCTGTGTCATTTGTATTGAATTATTGTAAGCTAGTGTGGTTATTAGATGTTGAGATTTCTATTTGTTATCCTGCATACTTGGATAAGAATGAGAACCTACATGAACTATGCATTAGAGGAGTGATTGTTTATAATTAGTACATGCACATGTATGCCATATGATAGCTACATATACCTACATGGTGCATGTAAACTTGTATGATTATATGATGTATTAATTACTAAATGAATGAATAATGATCATCGAAAGTATATTGAATACCTACAAATATCTAGTAGCATTAAGTACCCTTCTCGACATTCATTATTTGTTGGTATGATGAATTTAATAGGTATGGCTGGGTGTCATAAATGTTGAGGGAAATGTCAAATTTATTTATAATCCAACATGAAAAAATATGACTTTTATTTTTTATTTATTGTTATTCAATTCATTTTTAATTTTAAAGATATTTTCCCCAAAATATTGTTAGATTTTTTACATTAAGCTAGCATTATTATGATCTTTAACTGAGAGAATAACAAGCACAACAATCAAACACAAGAAATAATGAACACAGTGTTTTTCCTTGGGGAAACCATAAATGGAGAAAACACTGCAACTTCCTCAGAAATAGAATCAGCACCAAAAGTAAAACCCCAAAACAGTAAGATGATCTCTCGATAGCAGCAACCTCTTTCTTCCTAGCCCCAGTGTATTCTTCTTCCTCACCTATGCAATACAACTGAGTGTGAGTGAGTGTGTGATAAATAGAGAGGCTAGATCTCTATTTATACTAATTCCCGACTTGACTAAACCCAACTAGGACCGACTTCGCTAGGTGAGTCTAATAACCCTAGTGCCCTGGAATTGCGGGGACTTTAACCCTTGAACAATAGGAGGGTTACCCACAATGACTTGACATGACTTGTTTACATTATAGATCCTCCTGATCGGAACATTGGGGCATGACATGACTCAATTACACTACAGACACATCCTAGAATAAACATCAGGGTACAATACATAAGATACATAGGTGAATACATTCCGAAGTTACAAATACATCAACACTCCCTCTTAAATAGGAAGGTATTCATTCAACATAATTTTCAGCACTAGTCTTCTTCTCTGTATCGACTGGATCATCTCAGCATCATCATCTTCAAATTGCCTTCATTTTCAAGTTGTCTTCATCTTCAAGTATTCTTCGTCTTCAAGTCATCTTCATCTTCAAGTCATCTTATAAGTCACCTTCTTCTTCAAGTCTTCTTCATCACGGGATCTAGATCATCATGACTACTGGATGATCACTGCTGGATCATCATCACTGTATCATCATCACATCTGGATCATCACATGATCTAGAACATCATCAAGTCTGGACCATCGTCACATCTGGATCATCACTTGATCTGGATCATCATCAAGTCTAGATCATCATCATCATCGGTACTATCTCTCGATTCTTCTCGTCACAGGAAGTTCTACAGAGCGAACACTTTTTCATATTGGTTGTAGGCTTACCCTTCATGTAGGTCTTCATCAGCATTTATCTCTGACCCTAAGTCAGAATGGCCCGCCCAACTCTTACATCTGACCTCATCTTGTCCAAAAGGCATGCCCAACACTCACATCTGACCTCATCTTGTCAGAAAGGCCCAACACTCACATCTAACCAGGTGTAAACACATCTCACTAGAATGGCTCAACACTTAAATCCAACCATGTGTGAACACACCACATCGGAAAGGCTCTACACTTACATCTGACCATGTTCGAAAACACCGCATTGGAAGGGCTTAGAACTTATATTTGACCATGTTTGAAAACATCGCATCGAAGCGCTCTACACTTACATCCGACCATGTTCGAAAACAACGCATTGGAAGGGCTCTTAGTCTGAGACTAAGGATTCTTGGTAACTGACCAGGTGTCTCCATTCTCCCAGAGAATGGAATCAGCCCTTATATCTAATCATGTGGCAACACATCCCTCAATCACATCAAAATGGCCATGCGCTCACATTTGATCATGTAAGACTGCAACCTACAATCATATCAGAATGACCCTTAGTCCTAGACTGAGTTTTTCTGGTAACTAACCAAGTGCCTCCATTCCAAGAATGGCATTTAGCCCTTACATATGATCATGTAGGGACCAATCCTATAGTCACATTAGAATGGCTTAGAACCCATATCTGACATGGAAGGAACCAAATCCTCTCACCATCATAGAATGGCTCAGCCCTTACATCTGACCATGGAAGGAACCTAATCCTCTCACCATGTCAGAATGGCTCTCGATCTCATCATTTCCCCTTGGAGGGAACTTCGATCTGGAGAACACCATGCTTCTCCTTGAAGTACTCAAAATTCACTCTAGCCAATGGCTTCGTTAATACATCAGCTATCTGTTCCTCTGTCGAAACATACTGGAGCTTCACTGCTCCTCTTTACACCATATCCTTGATATAGTGATACTTGATCTCGATATGCTTCCAATTGTCATGGAACAAAAGGTTCTTTGAAAACTTCACACAACTCTAGTTGTCGCAATATATACAAGTAGCATCCATCTGGAGATCAAATAAATCAGATAGTAGCTTCCTTAGCAATACTACCTCACAACTAGCTGAACAAGCTACGCCATACTCTGCTTCAGCTGTAGTCAGTGCCTCACAGGATTGGTTCCTGCTAAACCAAGAGATCACACTTGATCCCATACTGAAACAACATCCTCATGTGCTCTTCCTATCGATGGCATTGCCAACCCAATCTGAATCAACATAACCCTCCAGGTTAATCTTTTGATTTGCCTCGTACTTGAGCCCATAGTCAACTATACCCTTCAGGTACCTCAGAATATTCTTTGCAGCAATCAAGTGACCATGTATTGGATCTGTCAAGAACTGGCTAAAGGTGTTCACAACAAAGCAAATATCTGGTCTCATTTTCGTTAGGTACATCAAGGACCCAATCATTTGATGATACATCGTATCATCAACCGCTTCTAATGAAGCATCACTCAATAGCTTCAGGTTCGATGCCATAGGTGTGGTTATGGACTTGCAGTCCATCATCCCGAATATCTTCAAAATATCTACTGCATACTTCCCTTGTCCAAGGAATATCCCATCCGCATTCTTCCACACCTCCATGCCTAAGAAATAGTGCACCATTCCCAAGTCTTTCATTTCAAACTCGGTAGCAAGTTTCCTCTTCATATCAGCAATCAACCCATCCATACCTATTACAAACAGATCATCCACATATAGTAGGAGTATCATTGGATTGCCATCTTCAACCTTGTAGTAAAGGTTAGAATATGCTTTACTCTTGGTAAAGCCCAAACTGGATAGGAAACTGTCAATTCTACCGTACCATGTCTTGGGTTCCTGTTTCAAACCGTACAAAGCTTTCTTCAATCTACATACATGAAACTCTCTGTCATTTGTCTAAAAACCAAGTGGTTGTTCCACATACACTTCCTCTTCCACTACACCATTCAAGAAAGCAATCTTGACATCCATCTGGTGTATATTCCATTTCATCATTATAGCCAAAGCAAGTACTGATCTGATGGAAGTGTATCTGGCTACAAGTACAAAGGTTTCTTCATAATCTATTCCTTCTTTCTGGGAGAAACCACGAGCCACGAATCTTGCTTTATATTTCTCGATGCTGCCATCTGCAACATGCTTGATCTTGTAGATCCATTTGGAAGTTACAATTGACTTCCCTTCTGGTCTTGGGAAAACATCCCAAACATCATTCTTCATGATCAATTGATGTTCTTCGATCATAGCATCCTTCCATTCTTTCTATTTTGTCGCTTCTTCATAGTTGGAAGGTTCTTTATCAATAATGTCACATAGCAAGGCTACATAACTAGAACATGATCTAGTTCTCTTTCTTCCTCTGGGTGTTTCTTCTGAAGCTCCATATCTTTCTGCACCTTGGATAATTTCACGTACCCAAGTAGGTTTCCTCTTATGAGGGTTCTTCTCTAGAGGTGGATCTACAGGTTCTTGAGGTTCTTCTAATTCTCGATCTTCTTCTTGAATTTCTTCGTTCATGATTGTATCATGAATTCTAGGTTCTCTTGTTTCTTCAGGTTCTTTAGCCGGTTTCTTCCTAGATTTGATGTAGGCTGAATCTTCATCAAATGTTACATCTCTGCTAATGTCAATATTCTTGAACCCTGGGAAGTATATTCTGTAAGCCTTCGAGCTTTTAGAGTATCCCACAAATATACCCTTCTTTCCTGAAGGATCTAATTTTGTCCTCTTCTCTTTTGGAATGTGAATGTACACTAGACAACCAAATATTTTGAGATGGCTGACTTCTGGTTTCTTGCTGGAGAAGACTTCTTCAGAAGTCTTGTTCTCGAGTACTCTGTGTGGAGTACGGTTCTGTACATACACCGCTGTTCTGGCAGCTTCTGCCCAAATATGCATAGGAAGATCTTGATCATGAAGCATTGGTCATGTAGCTTCCATGTAGTTCTATTCTTCCTTTCTGCAATCCCATTCTGTTGAGGATTATAAGGAGTGGACAACTCCCTCTTAATCCCTGAGTCTTTACATAGCTCTTTGAATTCATTCGAACTGAATTCTTGATCAAGGATTTGAGTTCCTTGAACTTATTGAATATTTCATCTTTGTTCTTCATAAAGTATATCCATTCCTTTCTAGAAAAATTATCAATAAAAGAAACATAGTATGCATTAGAGGAAATTTGGGGTCTAAAATGGGCCTTATAAGAAAACGTGCCAAAATAAGTTTTTGTGAGTTGGAATTCAAGAACCAATAGAATTTCAATAAAATAAGTCAACCATAATGGTTGAATTGGCATATTTGTCATTAAAAAAAACTACTTTTTTTGTTCGTATTTTCGACATATCTCATTATGTTTTTACTCAAATTTTGATCGGGAGAGCTCGTTGGATGCGGAATTTGATTCCGCATCCAACGATTACCCACACTGCATACTTTTGACGGACCCCGCTACCCCAAAAACAAGAAATACCTGAAAAAACATGATGATGATGTCTACCCCCAAAACAAGAAATACCTGGAAAAACGTGATGATGACATCATCATCACATTTTTTCAGGTATTTCTTGTTTTTGGGGTAGCGGGGTCCGTCAAAAGTATGCAGTGTGGGTAATCGTTGGATGCGGAATCAAATTCCGCATCCAACGAGCTCTCCCAATCGAAATTTGAGTAAAAACATAGGGAGATATGTCGAAAATACGAACACAAAAAGTAGTTTTTTTCTTTCTTCCTCCAAAATTAATTAATATTATTTTATTATTTTAACCATTATTTTATTATTTTAATTATTATTTTATTATTTTCCTTAGGAGGCCCATTTTAGACCCCAAAATTCCTCTAATGCATACCCGCTTAGTGAACTGGATGACATTAAACCGCACACATCTGAATGGATGATTTCCAAGATTCCTTTTGCCTTACTTTCACTACTTGGAAATGTCTTCTTTCTGTTATTTCCTTTCGCACATCCTTTGCATACATCTTCATGTTTTGTCTGCATTTCTGGGAGACCTTCAACAACTTTGCTTACAAGTGGTAGTGCTCTGTAATGCACATGTTGAATCTTTCTATGCCAAAGCTCATTTGGTTCTACCGAGTCATGAACCAAAGCTTGTTCTGGATGGCCCTTCAATTTGTATAAGCCTCCTTCTTGTTCCCCAATCACTACTGCATCATTAATGGTCTTTCCTTTTGGCCACATGATGACTTGACCATCTATAAATGCAACCCTCATTCCTTTTGCATCTAATGCAGATATGGAGAGGAGATTCTTCTTTAGTCCTGGTACAAACAATACTTCCTTCATTGTTATAGATTTTCTAGAGTATAGCTTATAGGAGGATTCCCCACTACCTTTTATTGGATACTGGTAGTCATCTCCAAGTTTCACCTTGTGAGGTGATTCATGTTCAGATAATTTCACAAAGGATTCCTTGAATCCTGTCATGTGCTTGGAAGCATCATTGTCTATAAGCCAATCATTGCTGCCATCTGTGATAGTTCCCATGAGAGAGGAGATTAGAACATATTCTTGATCACTTGAAGAATCATCACTGACTTGTCTGTTTCTCTTTGAGGAAAGATTCATCATCCTCTGCAGCATGAGCATCATGTCTTCTCTTGTTTCCCTTCTTCTTGTCAGAGCTACTTTTATTTTTAGGACAGTCTCTAGGAAAATGTCCTCTTTCATCATATGTATAGCAAATGTACTTAGAAAAATCTCTAGGATTTATAGAGTTATTTATTTGATGAGAGTACTTACTTCTATGGTGGCTAGATCTGGATTTCTTGGATTGTACTGTGAGAGCTTGATATTCACTTCCCATCTTTTCTTCTCAAGCTGCTATCCAAACTTCTTCTTGAGATCATTCTTCCCATAGTCTGTTGAACTTGACTAACTTCTTTCTGGCATAGATCCTTTGAATAAAGGAGTCCCATGATCTAGGGAGACCATTCAAAGTGGTCATCACAATCTCTGCATTTTCTACTTCTTCATCTACTGCTTCCAGTTGTTCCTTGATCTAAGAGACCCTTGTAAAGTAAGACTGGATGGTTTCTGCATTCTGGATCTTTACATTCTTCAGCTGGTTTCTCAGAGTCATCTTTCAGTTTATGTTCTTCCCTTCAAACAATTTGGTTAGGGAATCAAACATAGATTTAGGTGTCTTTAGGGAGGACACCTGTGGTATGAGGTGATCCTTGATTGAATCAGAAATAATCCTCTTTTCCATAACCAACTTCTTCTTATGTAAGGCCTTATCCTCATCTCCCTCTGGAACTAGAACTTCCTCATGGATGTAGGAGTCCAACTCATTTTCTTCCAGCACCAGGGAGATCCTATACTTAAAGGCTCGGAAGTTATCATCTCCCTAAATATTTTCATCAAGCTTGGTATGATGAGACATCTTAACTGAGAACCTCAAATGGAAATACAAAATATTTAGATCTTACCAGGTCAAGATGTCACATCTAGATTTGGAGCTAAAATTCTGCAATGCTAGTTCAAGAGCAGATTAGGGTTTCGCTTTTCTGGAGTTCTATAAAAATAAATGCTTTGATGTTGATCCCTAAATTCGATTTTGGGGAGGAGATCAATTCCAGCTTGGGCTCACTGAAAAATTCCACTTCTGTGGAAAGCCCTAATTTCTGGCAGTAGTGTCGGGTCCAAAACTAAAAAACCTCAGAATTGGATTTTGCTCCGACAGAAATATGTTCCCTAAGGAGGAGAGTTAATCCAACCTTCTTTTGCTGAAAATATGTGGAGGAAGATGCACACAGTAGGAATCCCTAGTTCCCCTAGCTGCACACTATCTTCTTCTTAGGTTAGCTCTGATACCATGTTATATTTTTAACATTAAGCTAGAATTATTAGGATCTTTAACTGAGAGAATAAAAAGCACAACAATCAAACACAAGAAACAATGAACACAATGTTTTTCCTCACAGAAACCATAAATGGAGAAAACCCCGCAACTTCCTCAGAGATAGAATCGACACCAGAAGTAAAACCCCAAAACAGTAAGATGACCTCATGACAGTGGCAACCTATTTCTTCCTAGCCCCAGTGTCTTCTTCTTCCTCAGCTATGCGCTACAACTAAGTGTCAGTGAGTGTGTTATAAATAGAGAGGCTAGCTCTCTATTTATACTAATTCCTGACTTGATTAAACCCAACTAGGGTCGACTTCATTAGGTGAGTCTAATAAGCCTAGTTCCCCGGAACTGCGGGGACTTTAACCATTGAACAATAGGAGGGTTACCCACAATGAATTGACATGACTTGTTTACATTATATATCCTCCCGATCGGAACATCGAGGCATGACATTACTCAATTACATTATAGACACATCCCGGAATAAACATCGAGGTACAAGACATAAGATACATAGGTGAATACATTTGGAAGTTACAAATACATCAAAAAATATAGAAGGAGTGTTTGATGGTCCATAAATGAGGGTGCTTGAGGAGACTTGGGAGAGGTGCATGCAAAATTTACAAATAGAGATAGTGGAGAGGAATTGTGGGGCGTTCTTCTTTATGGAAGAATTGTGGACGGGTTGATTTTGTTGAGAGGAGGAAGAATTCGTGGAGGAATTCTCAGAAGAAGTATTTTCATGGAACCATTTCTTAGAGATATTATGCATTATTGTTCTTCGAGTCGCAGGAACAAAGAACCAAGGGACTGAAAGGTTTCATCGAGCTAGGAAGCCATTTAGGATCCTATTTGGAATGGATGCTTAATTTTGTTGTAGGAATCAAATGAGGTGCAGATATAAAATTGTTCCTACGGGAAAGATAATATAGTCTTAGACAAACTCAACATTAAAACATTTATTTGTTTTTAGTAAGATAATGATTAATTTTATGTTATACTTGATCATTTGTTATTGTCATGGTTATAAGAATGTTAATAATATTAGTTAGTGTAGAAAAGTATTTAATTAAGGATTTAAGAATGAAAGGCCTTACAATAAAGAATACCTATGATTTTTTTGGGATAGTTGTACAGAACCATGTGCACCCCTTTCTAAGGTGATAAAATAGTAATGTATAGACCTCAATGAGTAGACATTTGATACACCTAAAAATATAACCATAAACCTATAG
>LPNX010788630.1:733690-778062 GCA_001517045.1 Pseudotsuga menziesii | reverse complement strand
CACATGCACGCACACACACATGCACATTGACACACATGCACACACACACACACACACACAAACACACACACACACACACACATTCATGAACATACACATGCACAAACACACACACATGCACGCACACACACACACACACACCCACACATACAACCATATACTTAATGATGTACGTATGCTTATATGGGGGGTTATGAATTCTAATTGAGCTTATTTAGATAAATTCAACTATGAATAATAGTTCCAACCAATAACCTTTGGTATTTAAATATCATCACTACAAGTAACATCATAAAGAGGAAACATAAAATCGATTGTTCTCTGATACAATGTGAACCTTCATTGGATGTAAATATTGACAAGAAGATATATGATAACCACAAGTAACATCATATTATATTTACGATAAAATTAAATATAGATACAATAATAATAAGTATAACAACACATGCTACCAAATATCATAAAGAATTAGACTTCCTTTCTAACTCCTCTAGAGTGGAATCCAAGAAAAACATGTAAATCAAAAGATTAAAACTAAAGATTATTTATTAAAAACATATAAATCAAAATCTTAAGAATGTAAAATCATAAGTTTAATGTGATTTTCAATATATCCACACAACACATTAAAATAGAGACAAAAATAGAGATTTCAAGTGACATCCTTTATTATTCAGTAACTTGTTCTGGTATTTTCACCTTAACATAGCCCTTTTTACAACTACTATTGTAATTGAATAGGAGTTTTTTGTTAAAATTAACAGAAATAAAAAGTTTCAAAACAAAAAAAATGACAAGGTCAATTTGCACCTGTATTGAATGGTCATCCAACTTTGTTCATGTGTTGTGATTTACGACAATTTGCTTCCCCTAATTTCTAGAACATGGTATCCAAAGTACATCAATGAAAAACAGAGTTACACTCTTGCATAAAAAGAAAATTCACATTAATTTACTTCTCGTACCCTGCACAAATTTGTATTGGTGAAAAAGAAACATTAGTAATAGTCCACCAAATTCAACTTTTACATCATTATGGATTCTTAAACATGCTTGCACTAATGATCAGATAGGTTAATGGGATTCAAAATAGGGAACTTTAAAATCAAATTACAGATGTTTAAATATTTCTTATGGAGATAAAATATGGAATGGAAAGAAGAAGAAAAATGCATACTTTAGTTTTAATCCAATATTTTATGCATAATAATCAATTTTATTTATAAATATGTTATATAAAACCCTAAATGTTATATAAAACCCTAAATCATGTTAATAGACTCAGAAATGAAAATCTCACCAAACATAAAGAAACTTATATGGGTTATATTTTCACAATTGGACTGAGAAAATGAATGTGTCAAATTACCCAAGAAGTATTGTCTTAACCATGAAAAACAATGTCATCTTAAATAAAAACCTAAATCCTCACTAAGTTGGAGATGCATATAAATAAATCAAAAGTGGTGCTAGTATCAAGTATGTCGCATGCCCCAATTTGCAAAACAATTTTCTGTTATTGAGGAACATTATGTTATATTTTATGCTAAGTTTGTAATTGATGACCAAGTGGGTTCAAGAATAATTAATGTATTTCAGAATATTTTAGTAATAAATAAATAAATGAGGAGACAACAGCTTCAGGAAGCTGTTAAAAGAGTGTTAACTGGTCACTTGCTAGAGGACACTGGGTGGAGATTATACTGAAAAGTGGCAGCATCCTCAAACTACTTCTAACTGTTGCAGGTGGCAACTTCCCTATATTTGTGGTCATGATTCCCCAAGAAAGTGGAAATGGAGCAGGTGGCTTATTAAGTAAAAATTGACCCAGAAGACCTAGGCATTATTATAAAACTTCCCATTGAAGATAGCTGAGGCTGCTCATTTCTAGAAAGGTGATCATTCAGTGTGAATGAAGTGCACATGACAAATTCGATGGAGGGGACTTATTGAAGTGAGTTTCAGGGGTTAACTGCTGAAAACTGAACTTATGCAGCTATCGGGGTGAAGTTCTTACTGTTGTATGCAGGATTGAATTACTGCTGTAATTGACCAGTTAGGTGACAGAAGGTCTTAAGGATACATCCTTCACCTAGTACTCTACCAAGAGGACCAGGAAACAGGCTCGGGGGTCCTGAGGAAGTGCAGACTAAGATTTCGCCAGGAGTTGGTTGGAAGGAACAAATTCCTTAAGTTGTTGTCACCTCATCATTTGACAGATTTTTATTGTTTAGGTTATTTATAATTATTTACTGTTTTCAGTAAATGTTTACTAGTTTTTCAAGAATATGCATGTTATTATTTTATTAGGGTTTATGCAGAAAAAGAGTATTGTGTATTGATAAACTTAGTGATTTGTAGATTATGTTAAAAACAGTAGTATTATTGCTAAGTGAAAAGTAAATGGAAATAAATTACCATACTGTATTTTTCCACGCCTTGTATAGGCAGTACTCTAGTACAGCTGGTTGTTTAAGCTAAATAAATAGATTTGTCCATTATTCTCCATGACAAATGCAAATGATTACTTACATAGTTTTTATGTGATTCGCTGAATGAACAGTCTTATCATGAAAAATTTATAATTACTAATAACCCTTGTCAGTTTACAAGTTCGCTGACTGAACAGTCTTATCATTACAACAAAGACTTAAAAAAAAATTGAAATATTCAGACAGTGATCGAAACAGAATGGTCATGGATTTAAGCTGAGTTGGAACAACAAAATCTTTTACATCTTCCAGACCATAAGGCACCATCAAGAAAGTCCCAGGTCACGGTTGTTATAGCCTTTAAAGTTTTTGCCATAATACCCTCTAGGGTTTTGAAGTCATACAAAAAGAAACAAACTAGAAGTAACAACCTAACATGTAAACCAAGGTCGTGCCATAACCAGCAACAATGTTTTCCTATCTTTCCAACCACCACATCCCAATGCAGGAGAAGAACCTCAGTACAACCGGGGATTACCAGGGTCTCCATTTTGAGGCTTGAAAGAACGATCTCTTTTCAAACATCTGAAACTGTAAAGAGAACCTGCACAGAGCCACCATATTTTTAATGGTTTAAAATCTTTTAATAAAAATAATAAAATTTCCTTTTTACAAAAGAAAAAGAAAAGAGAAGGCTGTTACCTGCTAGCGTTTTCCTTGATAGCAGTCGAAAATGCAAAGCCTTGGGAAAATTCGATGGCACCTTGGAGGATGTTGCTTCAGAAGTTACTACACCAACTGCATTTGTAAAAACCTGAGTCGCGACTTCGAAGGAAACGAGCGACACTCTAACTAGAACGAAGAAACTCGTGGATTAAAACTCTGTCCACTATTTTCTGTCTTAAAAACCCAACTTAGTCCTTAAATCATTGAAGAAAAATAATTTTCTACACACATATGTTCTCCACAGCGGTCGTAAAACACTCAAAAACCAATATTTACATCTCACGAGGCCTAGCTCACAAGGGATTAGAAAACCGAGAAGTCAATTGAGAGTAACTACAGCCACAAGCTCATAACTCGACTACACTAGACAGGAAACCCTCGCTCTGTTAAATGATTTGGTTAGGGTTTAGTTCTTTTAAGTCAATAGTATTGTGGTTAAGAGCATCCCACGTGTTCACCAAAATAATTTACAAATCGAGGGTACAAGTCAATGGTGGAGGATAGTTCCAATCTGCATCAAATAATTATAATAAAAACCCTCTAATCATTTTAACTATGCATTTTACATGATTGTCAAATATATATTTTACCATGGAGTTTTTTGATGCTTAGTTTACAAATTATAGGTTTAAGATAGGAAGCATATTTTAGGATATGTAAAGTTCAGATAAGTCTTTTGTTAACCATGTGTGCTAGAACATAGTTAAAAAGACTTATGTTTAGTATCAAACTTTATGATGTTAATCCACAAACTTATATCACAGTTTTATTAAACCCACTAATATGAAGGTAAAAACTATAAAAGTAATAAGGAATAATTTTAGGTAAAAAGAGATTCATGATCTGATTTTTTTAATAAATTGCATTTTGGGAATGCTAATAAATACAGTCCTTTAACTATATTCGAAGTTTCAGTGAAATTCTAGCAACTTAGCAAGGAGTAAATAGTTAAAAGTAAAATTAATTTGGTTAGTATTGGGAGAATGTTGTGTATAAAACCTGTAATGAAGATAATTGTGATAGAAAAAATAGTATGGAGTGAGTTAAGCATCAAGAGGTGAACTAAATTTCTTTCCATCTAAAACTCTAAATTACAATTACTGTAAATAGGAATACAAGCATTCATTAGAAGTTGAATCATAAATCATCTAGGGAATTTGACATCTTTTGACATTATTTGATTATGCAATTTAACCCATGCTTATGTAGTTTGTTTAAAGGTCATTACGGAGTTTTGATAGCAAAAGAAATTGAGACCAACATTACCTCTTATGGAGACAAGCTGTAGTTAAATTTTTTTAAGTCTAGCATCATAAACATGCTAGAGAAGTATCTTCTTGTCTTGAATATAAATATTAAATTACTGGAACATACGCTTACCTGCTAATCCTGTAGGGAGCCATCAGTCCCGCTATGTTAGCTTAAAATCTAAGTAAGCGCTGATCACACATAAGAAACTTTCCCTACTTGAAAAAAGAAATAAACAATATATCTAGCATCAGTAAAATACAATTTTCTTTTCTACTTCAGGAAGAATTTCAACTCCTAAGTAAAAAATAATGCTAACACAGCTATGAAGGAGAAGCCTTTAGATTATACAAATATTTTAAAGAAGCAACTCTTTGTTTATCTTACCAATTGTTTTATTATCTGCTAACCATTGACGGTACTTTAGCGGTGATATTAGACATTTTATGTCACATGAAAAATTTTAATTTTTTACAAATTTTTGAGTTATTACATGTGGTATTAGAGCTCAAGGTTCAAACACTAGGCTTGAATGTAGCTCAACTTGATATGTGGAACAGTAAATTAAATAAACATGCTGAATTTGTTTTCTTTTGAATGATATATCTAGAGAATTTTGTTTTTGAGTTAATCACAGGTATGGATAGATTGAAAGAATATGCGGATGAGGAGTCTCCTTATACTGAACGAAATAATTTTCAAAAAGAACCTATACAAGAAGAGACAACTAACAATTCTTTCGAACTACTACAAACAGTTAAGGAACTAAAAACAGAGATGGAATCGGTTAAGAAAGAAAATGAGAGGATTCTGAGAGCTTAGGAGGAGCTAAATTAGATTTTAATGGAAAGATTTCATACTGAGGGAAAAGATAAAAGAATTGAGTTTGAAGATAGGGGTTATCAGCATAAAGATAAAAAGACTAAACGAGTTAAAAATGAAAGTAGCTCATCTTCTGAAGTATATGGTGATTAACATAAACAAAACTTCCATTATACTAGTGACAGTAGTGAAGATAATCACCATACTAGGAAGAGAAAGTTTAAACCTTACGAAGAAATCTCTGGGGAATTCAAGAAGATCAAGCCACCAACCTTTAATGGAGAAACAGAAAAGGGGGAAGAAGCAGAATCCTGGATGTCCGGGATGAAGAAATACTTCCAAATTTATAACTACTCTAATCAACTGAAGGCCAGGATGGCTATTTATAATCTTACGGGAAAAGCAAATATATGGTAGCAGGACTTAAAAAGAGTAAAAGGTATAAGGGAGAAAAATATAAATTGGAGTACATTTAAGAAATATTTCAAAAAGAAATTTTTATCTGAACAATATTATGAGGAAAGGGCTAAGAAATTTTATGAGCTGAAACTGGGAACAATGAATATGAAAGAACTAAATAGTAAATTTCAAAGTTTGCTGAGGTATGTTCCATATATTGTGGACGAGAAACCTAAGGTACAATGGTTTCTTAGCTATTTACCTTATCATATAAAAGACATAATTGAGTATGCCAATCTGAAAACGTTAGAAGGAGCAATGAGAAAAGAGAATTTATGTTATGAACAAAATCATAAAAAGGAAAGTATGACCAACTGGAAGGCCAAAAGGAATAATAACTTTGAACATAAAAATAAATATTTTGTGCCTAATCGAAATTTTAAGAATAGTAACATCCGAAATTTTCCTAGTAAAAATTTCCAAGGGAACAAAAGTAATTCACAAACCAATCCAAACAATCAAAGGAATAAAGAATCTGCTAACAACCACGATAACTATACAAATAATTTTGAACGAAGGAACCCATAAAGTGTTGGGAATGTAATGGTCCGCATTATGCATCAATTTTCCCCAATCGAAAAAAGACTGTTAGAAACATACACACAATATAGGAGGAGATGGCTGTTGGTGATCTAGTGAGGACAATGCCTAGGATCAACGCAGCATTAGAGAACCAACAAGCAGATTATCAAACTTCCATGGTGGAAGTGGAAGGTAAGATAAATCAAATACCTATATCTATTTGAATTGATCTAGGAGTTAGTTTAAGTTGTATATTTCTCCTAGTTTAGTAGAAAAGTGTAAACTTTTAGTTGAAAAGTTTGCAAGATCTTGGTTAGTTCAGCTAGCTACTGGTGCAAAGAGAAAAGTAATTAGCTTTGTTAAGAATTGTGCAGTAACTATGGATCAGTTTGAAACCTTTGTTAAGCTCAATGTGTTACCTTTAAGTTCATATGATATATTAATTGGTATGGATTGGTTAGAACAACATAGGGTGGTCCTAAATTGCTTTGATAAAACCTTCACTTGCATAAATAGCAATGGGAAGTTAATAAATGTAAGGGGAATCCCTAGGAAAACAGTTGTAAGGCAGATTTCTACCCAGTAGCTTAAGAGAGATGTTAGGAAAGGATGTAAGGATTTTTCCGTAACAATAATTAATTGTGAAAATACTAACAATAGAGATAAATTAAAATTGGAAGATATTCTGATTCTAAGGAAATATTTCGATGTATTTTCGGAAGAAATTCTGGGACTGCCTCTGAAATGGGAATTTGATTTTACTATTGAGCTAGTACCTTCTGCAGTGCCCAGCTCAAAAGCCCCTTATTAGATGAATATACTGGAATTAAATGAACTTAAGTCGCAATTAAAAGAACTCATTGATAAGAATTACATTAGACCCAGTGTGTCTCCTTAGGGGGTACCTGTCATCTTTGTTAAGAAGAAGGATGGAACTCTATGACTATTTATAGATTATCGTCAACTAAATAAAATGACTATCAAGAAAAGATACCCATTACCTCGCATAGATGATCTATTTGATCAGCTACATGGAGCCACGGTGTTCTCAAAGAGTTATTTACGATCTGGATACCACCAGGTCTGAATCAAGGATGAGGACATCTTTAAAACAACTTTTAGGATTCGATATGGACATTACGAGTTTGTCGTTATGCCATTTGGGCTTACTAATGCCCCAGTTGTTTTTATGTGTTTGATGAATAATGTAATGCACAAATATCTGGATAAATTTGTGGCCGTATTTATTGACGACATTTTAATTTACTCAAAGTTTGAAGAGGAACATAAAGAACACTTAAAAATTGTCTTACAAGAGTTATGAGAACATCAACTTTTTGCAAAATTTAGTAAATGTGACTTCTTTAAAGATAAAATCCAGTATTTGGGTCATGTGGTGACTAAAGAAGGAATTTATATTGACCTCGAAAAGATAAATGCAATTGAAGATTGGCCAGTCCCAAAAGATGTAACTGATGTTCGATCATTCATGGGGATTACTGATTATTATCGGAGATTCATCGAAGCGTTTTCAAGAATTGCAAATCCTATAATCTCTTTGCAGAAAAAGGGGAAGAAATTCGATTGGAATCAAAAGTGTGAAGATAGTTTTAAAAAGTTAAAAACATTAATAACCACCACACCAATTCTAAGAATTGCTGACCCTAATAAAGATTTTATAGTATGTACTGACGCATGCAATGACAGTTTAGGTGGAGTTTTAACTCAGGAAGGACACGCCATTTCTTATGAGTCTAGGAAGCTAAAGATTCATGAGAAAAATTATGCGACCTATGACTTAGGATTAGCTGCTGTCATACATGCCTTAAAAATGTGGCGTCATCATTTAATAGGAAGGAAGTTTATACTAATGATAGATAATAAAGGATTGAAATTTCGGTTGGATCAACCTAACTTGAATGCTAGGCAAGCTAGGTGGCTATCTTTTCTAAGTGAATACGATTTTGAAATTCAACATATTAAAGGAAAGGAGAATAAGGTTGCTGATGCATTAAGTAGAAATGCAAAGCTGAATTTTACAGCAGCCATCAGCACTTATACGACAGACTTGGAAGAACAGTTTGAAGCTAGAATAGAATAAGATGAAAATTATCGAAAATTACAAGCAAAAGTAAAAGAAAATTTAATAGAAAGTTTAAGTACAAGGTACAACTTGAATGAAGAAGGATTATTATTGTATAAATATAGATTATACGTACCTAATGTACCTAAGATTAAGCTATTAATTTTAAATGAAGTTCACAAAACTCCTTATTCAGGGCATCCGGGTTATCAGAAAACCATAACCATGCTAAGAAAGGATTATTTCTGGCCAAACATGAAAAATGAATTGGTAGGATACATTGCTAGGTGCTTCAAACGTCAGCAAGTAAAAAATGAACATCAGCATCCAACTGGGATACTTTAGACATTGCCTATTCTTAGCTGGAAATGGGAGATAATTAGCCTTGATTTTATCACAGGACTACCTAGAAATCAGAACTTAAATGGCTCAATAATGGTAGTTGTTGATAAATTGAGTAAATCAGCCCATTTTGTATTTGTTAAAACTACTTATAAAGCTTCAAATATTGCTGATATTTTCTTAAAATAAATTTTCGGTTGCATGGAATACCGAAGATGATAATTTTAGACCGAGACCCTAAATTTACAGGTAATTTTTGGAAATATTTGTTTAAAGGGTTAAATACTACGTTAAAATTTAGTACCTCTTTCCATCCTCAAATTGATGGACAGATTGAAAGAGTAAATCAGGTATTGGAGGATCTACTCTGAATGTATGTAAAGGAGTAGCCAGGTAAATTGGAAGATTATTTACACTTGGTAGAATTTGCTTACAATAATCATTATCAAGCTTCAACTAGATATAGTCCTTTCAAAATTTTGTATGGAAGGAAATGCAATACTCCCATCTCTTGGAGTAATCCAGTGGACAAGTTAGTATTAGGACTTGAATTATTAAAAGAGATGGAGCTAATTTTAAATCAAGTACAAGGTAATTTGAAAATTGCACAAGATCGACAGAAAAGCGAAGCAGACCTTAAACGAACTCCAAAGGAGTTCTAGATAGGTGAACATGTTTTTATTAAGGTGAGACCCAAAAAGAGTTCTCTGAGGTTGGGTACCTGTGCTAAGCTAGCACATCGATATTGTGGTCCTTTTGAAATACTGTCCAGGATAGGATAGGTAGCATATCAGTTAGCTCTACCACCAAATCTAAGAGTTCACAATGTTTTTCATATTCTTGTATTAAAAAAAATATGTACATGATGCTACTCATGTTATTAATTGGAATGATGTGCAGGTGGAACTCGAAGGAGATTTTCTGGTGGAATTGGATTGTATCCTCGAAAGGAGGGAGATATTGCTTTGGAATCGCACCATTGGTCAAGTGAAGGTGCAATGGAAGCACCTTAGTCTAGAAGAAGCCACCTGGGAATTGGAAAGTTATATGCGGGATGCATATCCAATTCTATTTCAGGGGAACTTTGAGGATGAGTAATAAATAACATCGAAGACGATGTTATAAATTAAGTGGGTCTGTATGTCACATGCCCCAATTTACAAAACAATTTTATGTTATTGAGGGACATTATGTTATATTTTATGCTAAGTTTGTAATTCAATGACCAAGTGGGGTCAAGAATAATTAATGTATTTCAGAATATTTTAGTAATAAATAAATAAATGATGAGACAACAGCTTAGGGAAGCTATTAAAAGAGTGTTAACTGGTCACTTGGTGGAGGAGACTGGGTGGAAAGTATATTGACAAGTGGCAGTATCCTCAAACTACTTCTAACTGTTGCAGGTGGCAACTTACCTATATTTGTGGTCATGATTCCCCAAGAAAGTGGAATTGAAGCAGGTGGCTCATTAAGTAAAAACTGACCCAAAAGACCTAGTCATTATTATAAAACTTCCCATTGAAGACAGCTGAGGCTGCTCATTTCTAGAAAAATGATCATTTAGTGTGAATGAAGGGCACATGAGAAATTCAATGGAGAGGACTAATTGAAGTGAGTTTGAGGGGTTACCTGCTGAGAACTAAACTTATGCACCTATCAGGGTGAAGTTATTATTGCTGTATGCAGGATTGAATTACTGTTGTAATTGACCAGTCAAGTGACAGAAGGTCTTAAGGATACATCCTTCACCCAGTACTCTACCAAGAGGACCAGGAAACAGGCTCGGGGGTCTTAAGGAAGTGGAGACTAAGCTTTCTCCAGGAGTTGGTTGGGAGGAACAACCTCCTTAAGTTGTTGTCACCACATCATTTGGCATGTTTTTATTGCTCATGTTATTTATAATTATTTACTGTTTTCAGTAAATGTTTACTAGTTTTTCAAGGATATGCATGTTATTATTTTATTAGGGTTTATGCAGAAAAGAGTATTGTGTATTGATAAACTTAGTGATTTGTAGATTATGTTAAAAACAGTAGTATTATTGCTAAGTGAAAAGTAAATGGAAATAAATTACCATACTATATTTTTCCACGCCTTGTATATGCAGTACTCTAGTACAACTGGTTGTTTAAGCTACATAAGTAGATTTGCCCATTATTCTCCATGAAAAATGCAAATGATTACTTACATAGTTTTTATGTGATTCATTTATAGAAAACTAGTAGTACTTACTCTATCTATCGAAAGTATCTGTAATATCTAATTACAGGAAATTAATAGAGTATACTTTAGTCACTAGTAGTCATATCAATCTCAGAACTATTACTAGTACTAATATTTATTCTAAACACAATAAATAAAGTCAAATAAACAAATATAGGAACAGTAAAAATAGTATATAGGGTTTTAAGCTAGCTAGTACTTCATAGGTCTGTTTAATAATTTCCAATTTCATATTACATTATGTACTGGAAATCGATGTTTTACTATAAACCTCCAAGCATTTTACCTAGGGTTTACAAAAGATAGGTTTTATCTTTATTTACAAAACTTGCAGAATCTTACTCTAAATTCCTTCATAAAATTTAACAGCTGTAAGTAGTTATTTATAAAAAAAGTAAAAATAGAAAACACAAAACCAAATTCATTTATGTAAATTCTATTTCTTTTTCAGAACTGTAGGGTAAATAAAATATTAACCCTTCTGAGCAAGGCAGAGTACAAATTTTACTCTTTAACAGAGTAAAAGATTTCAATGAAATAAATTACTGCAAAACATTTAAATTCAGGATAACATAAAAATTAAATAATACTGCTAATAATTTAACTGAGAGACAAAACAAAAGGAAGCATAATGGCTCATAGGCCTTTTATAAATTTCTAGTTGAGGCTTAAATCCTGTATAAAAATAAAACCCTATAATTTCTTTTAAAAATAGAAAACAGTAAACCCAAATTTATAATTACTAATAACCCTTGCCAGTTTACAAGTTTCGCTGACTGAAAGTCTTATCATTACCGCAAAGACTTAAAAAAAATTGAAATATTTAGAGAGTGATTGAAACAGCATGGCCACTGCTTTAAGCTGAGTTGGAACCACAAAATCCTTTACATCTTCCAGGCCGTAAGGAACCTTCAATAAAGTCCTAGGTCACAGATACTATAGCCTTTTAAGTTCTTTCCATAATACCCTCTAGGGTTTTGAAGTCATACAAAAACAAACAAACCAAAAGTAACAACCTAACATGTAAACCAAGGTCGTTCCATAACCAGTAATGAAGTTTTCCTATCTTTCCAACCACCACATCCCAATGCAGGACAAGACCCTCAGTACAACTAGGGCTTACCAGAGTCTACATTTTGAGGCTTGAAAGAACGAGCTCTTTTCCAACATCCGAAACTGTAAAGGGAACCTGCACAGAGGCACCCTTTTTTTAATGGTTTAAAATCTTTTAATAAAAATAATAAAAGTTCCTTTTTACAAAAGAAAAAGAAAAGAGCAGGTCGTTACTTGCTAGCATTTTCCTTGGTAGTAGTAAAAAATTCATAGCCTTGGGCAAATTCGATGGCACCTTGGAGGACGTTGCTTCAGAAGTTACTACACCAAATGAAATTTTAAAAACCTGAGTCATGACTTCGAAGGAAACGAGTGATACTCTAACCAGAATGAAGAAACTCATGGCTTAAAAATCTTTCCACTGTTTTATGACTTAAAAACCCAACCCAGTCCTTAAATAATTGAAGAAAAACAATTTTCTACACACATATGTTCTCCATAGTAGTCGTAAAACACTCAAAAACCAATCTTTACATCTCACAAGGCCTAGCTCACAAGGGATTAGAAAATCGAGAAGTCAACAAAGAGTAACGACGGCCACGAGCTGACAGCTCGACCACACCAAACAGGAAACCCTCACTCTGTTAAATGATTTGGGTAGGGTCTAGTTCTTTTAAGTCAATAATTTCGTGGTTAAGACCATCCCACGTATTCACCAAAATAATTTGCAAATCGAGGGTGCAAGTCAATAGTGGAGGACAGTTCCAATTTTCAACAAATAATTATAATAAAAAATGCTATAATTATTTTAACTATGCATTTTCTATGATTGTCAAATATATATTTTACCATGGAGTTTTTCGATGCTTAGTTTACAAATTATAGGTTTAAGATAGGAAGCATCTTTTAGGATATAAGTCAAGTTAAGATATCTTTTGTTAACCATGTGTGCTAGAATATAGTTAAAAAGACTTATGTTTAGTATCAAACTTTATGATGTTAATCCATAAACTTATATCAATTTTTTATTAAACCCACTAATATGAAGGTAAAAACTGTAAAAGTAATAAGGAAGAATTCTTTAGCTAGAAAAAGATTCATGATCCGATTTTTTTAATAAATTGCGTTTTGGGAATGCTAATAAATACAATCCTTCGACTATATTCAGAGTTTCAGTGAAATTCTAGCAACTTAGTAAGGAGTAAATAGTTAAAAGTAAAAGTAATTTGGTTAGTATTGGGAGAATGTTGTGTATAAATGTTGTAATGAAGGTAATTGTGATAGACACCAAACAATATGGAGTGATTTAAGCATCAAGAGATGAACTGAATTTCTTTCCATTTAAAACTTTAAATTACAATTACTGTAAACTGGAATACAAGCATTCATTAGTAGTTGAATCATAATCATCTAGGGAATTTGACATCTTTTGACAGTATTTGATTATGCAATTTAACCCATACTTATATAGTTTGTTTAAACGTCATTACGGAGTTTTGACAGCAAAAGAAATTGAGACCAACATTACCTCTTATGGAGACAAGCTGCAGTTAAATTTTTTTAAGTCTAGCATCATAAACATGCTAGAGAAGTATCTTCTTGTCTTGAATATAAATATTAAATTACTGGAACATATGCTTACTTGCTAATCTTGTAAGGAACCATCAGTCCCACCGTGTTAGCTTAAAAGCTAAGTAAGCCTCGATCACACATATGAAACTTTCCCTACTTGACAAAATAAATAAAAGTATGTCTAGCATCAGTAAAATACAAGTTTCTTTTCTACTTCAGGAATAATTACAACTACTAAGTCAAAAATAATACTAGCACAGCTATCAAGGAGAATCCTTTAGATTATACAAATCTTTTAAGGAAGCAACTCTTTGTTTCTCTTACCAACTATTTTATTATCTGCTAACCATTAACGGTACTTTAGCAGTGATATTAGACATTTTATGTCACATGAAAAATTTTAAATTTTTACGAATTTTTGAGTTATTACAAAGTAGGTTGTGGTCATGTTTTTAAATACGTATGTTCAAAACCTAGAGAATAACATCCTTCCAACACAATAGTCAGGGATAGACACTACATCAACATTCAGGGATCACTTTCAAAAATTGCACACAAATATATATGATATCAGTTTGAATCAAATTGACAAACTATAGTCGAAACAATGTTTCATGCAAACTAGATGGACAACAAAATGACTCACCTTCAAGGATATGGAAATCTGTTTAACCGAAACGAATGCACTCCTCTGATTCCCAAGGCATTATATAGGGACGAATCTCTCCCTTTCTTCCCAATTTTCCCCAAATATGCACCATTTATTAACTAAAAAATACTTTGAATAACAAATTGGGAAAAATACTCCCAAATTCCTCATTTCATGGAGATCCAGATCACTAAAATTACTCATGTCTGAATCTTACAATATACACATATTTAAATACAAAACTTAACTTTAAATATTTTATGAATCTACCTGCAATCGTTTCTTTAATCCAATGGCTTTTAATCACCATGAGTCCATTCTCACATTTCTCCCCATATATATACGTTCTCTCATAGCCATCTTCCTCAAATGCAATCATTTAGGGATTCAATCAACATCTACTTAAGTAAAATGGGTGATTATGATTCCGATGGCATTTTCCATCTCAAGCGAAGGCCCATCCCTCACAGAGGGCAGGTCAATGCCACCATTATTTCTTCTCTTGCAAGTTCTATGCCCTCTGTGACCTCAGGAATATTGTCAACTATGCAGAATACCCTCTTTAGTCACAGATCGACATTTTCTAGCATCAGGTCGAATGCATATTTCTCTTTCAGTAGCCACTCTTCCTCAGCTCGAGTTAGTCAGCCAGACAAAACGTGTTGGGATGGGGAAGATAATTATGTAGAAGACAACAACAATACAAATAGTGTTGAGCATCTGAATCAAGCATACAAACATGACCAAATCAAGGATTCTAGGGCCTATTCAGTCAAATAAAATGCCATTGGAGGGAAATTCAACCCTAGGCATTCTCCATTGACAAAAATTGAGGGTGTTTCAACCCTGTACATCCTCCATTGAAAAAAATCGAGGGTGATTCAACCCTGGATGTACTCCCTTAACCAAAATCGAGGGCGATTCAACCATTGACATCCTCCGTTACTGAAATTCCAGGGCGATGGAAGTATTTACCAAAATTTTTACCATAAATCATGGGCGAAGTGGGTATCTCGGATATATGACAGGGGGCGAAGTGGATATTTTGGATATATGTGAGCGGGGAGATTGTGTCTTTCATTATTATTATTTTTAATAAATATTGGGCTAATTTAATAAATTAAAAAAAATTACTTTACAATTTCGCCCACCAATTTTTGTAAACCTCTTTAATTTCGCCCTTGGGCCAAATTTTGTCCTTATAATTTTTCCTGATTGTGATATAAACAAAAATCCTGGAAATGTTCCATATCATGTCTTAGTAGTAATCATCGTCTAGAGTGTGGTTGATAGCATCCCCATAAACTTCACCATCTACATCCTTGTTCACTAAGCATTAGGTCCTGAACTAGATCTAGCTACACTTGAACTTTAATAATACATAGATAAATCCTCTTACAAATTTGGCCTCCTTCACGACCAACAAACATCCAGGAAAACCATGAAAGTAATAAAAGGCTCTTTAAGTTTCTTTTAGGGCCTAGTGTTCCTCTGAGCCCGTCCCGTAAATAATAGTGTAGCAAAAAAAAGGGGCCTCTAGCAGCATAGCGGTCCTGGTAAGGAAGATCCCTAGGCTGTAGGAAGATGTAGAATGGGGTTCCTGAATGAGCTGCATGGTATAGGGTGGAAACAGTTTATTTGGAAATATTTTGAAAAAAACAAAGCAAAGAAGAGAGGATTGTTGAAGATACTTTGTTTTTTTCCCTTTCCCTTTGGACCAGAAGTAAGATCAAAAGGAATATATCGTAGTAGAGATGCAACACCATTGATTTGAAGAAAAATAAATTGAAAGGAATTAGATATTCCGTAACTTGATGAGTAACTATATCCAATTCCCAATAACCACTACACAATACTAATATTAGTGTTATGATTTTGCATAAATACGCTAATAAAAGAAATAATAGGAGTACATATTTGTTTCAACCATGGTCAGAATCTAAATACATCTTTCTTTCTCTTTGTGTGTACAGGACCGAGTCCAGAAGTATTCTTGGCCACTAATCTCCACAATTTTTCGCTTCGACCATGCTATAGGAAACATCCTACGTTACTGAAGATGAAGCCCTGAAGCCCTTCTACAAGCATGAAGGATGTGAATTACTTATATTTATCATGTGTTGCTTTCCTCCTTGATGAATATGTCAAGTGGTGCATGCAATACATTGAAATACAACACCTTTCATGGAAAGCCAACAATTGTCATGGCACGTGGTAGGTGCTTAGTCTACGGTGCGCTTTTGCTACATAGCAGAATAACATGGTGCACTTTTTCTACATAGCATAATAGAATCCTAACAGTAAATGTTAAGAACTAATGGTAGAAATTATCTAGCATTACTTGGATTTATAAAACTGCATGTAGAAAGCTCAACTTTATTATAACTTTTTTTAGGAAAAATGAACCATGTGCCTCGATATGAGCCAAATAAGAAGAATATTTTGTTGATTGGTTGAAATAACGGTGGTTGTTATTGATTTTATTATCAAAATCATTATTCATAAATGCCTAGTAAATGCCAATGCAAATTTAGGATAAAATTTTGAAAGTTGTTTTGATATTTGTGTTAGTAAATTGAAATGACGGTAAGGCCTTTCATAGAGTCCCCTCTAGCCCGAGGGCAAGGACTAATAAGGGAGTACGTTTGAAGATGCTTGTGTTCCTTTTCTAAGGGTCTCTCTTTCTCTTCGTGTAGGTAACAAAGGATATGGTGAGTGGGTAATATCTAACCTCATAGGCATACATGTAGATGGCCCTTCCTGCATTTTTATTATTCCAAGAAGCCTTATAATATCATCACCACTTTCCATTGTTGCAACCTTTTTCATCTTATATCAATTAATAAAATAATAATAAATTCCACTTATAAGTTTCATTATTAGTATAAGCTTTATTGCCTCATTATGTGCCATTTAACCACACTTGTCTTTCAGCATAATTTTTCAGACTATATAAGTATGCTTATAGTAATGTGTAAAATATATATATGTTATGTGTTGTTTAGTAGTTAACCAATGATCACAAGATAATTGTTTTATATCTTTGAGTTGGGAAAATGTCAAAGGAGCTAGCTTCTCAAATAAATTATGGTCAATCTCTTCTCCCTCCAAAGAAAGCATCCAAATCTTTTCACTAAAAAAATGGAAAAGTATTCGTTTTAAATGGGTTCCTTCATCGACTATAAGATCTTAAAGTTATAGATTAAATTTAGATATGTTTTGTGCTTTTTGTTGACTCTAATAATCAATCGACTCTCTCTAATTTCACTCTTATATTAATAATTAATAAATAGTTGAATTGTTATAAGTTAACTTACAAAATTACATTAACTATTTATGTTTACATTTTGCAAATTAACACCTAGTAAAAGAGATATTAACCATATATCTATACATCCATCCATCCATATCTCCATCCTATTATAAGATCATCCTACATTAATTATTTATGTGTACAGTTTGGAAGATAACATGTAATCAAAGACACAAGTAGTACATACATACAAATAAGTTCGCAAAGGCCATTTAAATGTGTTTTATTTTCAACTAAGACATTTGAGTAGGTAGGATTTTAAAGATAAAGAGTGGGGTATAGTAATGGTGATAATAACACTGAAAACACTTTTATTTAAAAGTATGAGTCACACATAGTAAATGAAAGAGTGGAAGGTGGCCTATGGGGATGGTAAATACTAAAGTGCCAATGTGGCCTAATTAAATCTCCCACTTACATTCATATATTTATTTTATTATGATCTTGGCTAGTTTATTTTATTTTGTATTTTTGGCAAGGTAGCATTTTTTTAGTTGACTTACTAAAAATTATAAATGATCTGAAAAAAAATCTTATTATTTAACCTCGTCTTACATATAAAATAATGCATGAATTTAAAAAAATCTTATTATAACCTCATCCTACATATATAGAATAATGCATGAATTTTAAAGTTATGGGAGGCAACTCACTTGTAGTAATGTCTTGAGGCTTTGTGAATGAAAAACATACAGCATCACAACAAAGCTCTCCAACATGACAAATAAATAATACAAGTGGGAGCCCTTTCATCAACAACAGTTCTAAAGAGATTTTTCCACACGAGACTACTTTCTATTTGAAAAGCAATCTGGTGGAGAAGCCTAGGCTGACTTTGGTTAGTATAAAAAGTAACTAAGGTGGAAATTTGTAAGATTGATAAAAGTGATTATAACTTTAATGAAAACAAAAATGAAATTGATATGTTTACTAACATAAATAAAAAATGAAAAATATAAATTACATACTTAAATAAAATAAAATAAAATGATATAGAAATATATATAACCTTTTTAAATCCCTTAAATACCAAAAATCCAAATAATACAAAAAAATATAAATTTAAAAAAAAATATACTAATACAAATAAATTAAAACATAAAATTAATTACAACCCAAATGAACCTCATCATAATCGTACAAAATATTCTTTATTTTATCACTTAATCCATGCCCGCCGAGAATAACAACTAAATAAAATAGTGAACTTTTAAGTCATGTCCATTTTATTTTTTAATCCATGGCCGCCGAGAATTACATTTAATACAAATTGAATTTCTAATTTACTTTTTAATACAAATTGAATTTCTAATTTACATAACTAATTCAATGTCAAATGTCAAGGAAATTGACTATGGATGTCCCAAATATCTGCGGGAGGGCAGGTATAATAAGATCGAGTATCATCGAACGGAAAGATGCCATGGATCTTCATCGAAATTTTCAAGATATGACAAGAGATTAGGAAATTGGGACTCGGTACTGCGATCTAGGAGCCTACAACCCTCCATCCCGACTACGCGGATGAAGTCCGGAAAAGGACATGGAATAGAATTGACTGCCTCCCGAATCCCGAGTCCCGCTGCGTGTGGACCATTATCTAGTTCTTCTCCTCGCATTTACTCATATATATACAGGCACTTGCATACTGATCTCCCGCTATATATAGATGTCATGGGGTTCTTGAAATTTGTATGACTTGCTCTTGAAATGGGGTTCCTGAAATTTGTATGACTTGTTCTTGAAATGGTTCTTGAAATGGGGTTCTTGAAATTTGTATGACTGGTTCTTGAAATGGCCATGCCGGATAAAATATGGAGCAATAGGGTGGTCAAGGAAGAGCTAATGGACCTTCCCGGCTTCAGATTTTATCCTACAGAAGAGGAGCTGCTGGGCTTCTATCTGAAGAAAAGGATCCAACCCGGCCACGGTCTGAACTTCGATAAGATTATACCGACCTTAGATTTGTATCAATATGATCCCTGGGAATTACCAGGTACACGTAGATCTTTGCTTCTTCCCGGGTTTTAATTTGAGAATAAATTTTCCCACAATATTCATTAATTTATTGCAGGTTTGGCCCATGATGCCGGGGATCAGCAACAATGGTTCTTCTTTGTTCCAAGAGATCGTAAGAAGTCATGCCCTCGGCCTAACAGATTGACGGTTTCGGGTTACTGGAAGGCTACCGGTTCAGATAGAGCAGTTCGCAATGAGCGGCTTCAGTGCATCGGTCTGAAGAAAATTCTGGTGTTTTATAAAGGAAAAGCCCCGCGTGGGCAGCGGACGGACTGGATCATGATGGAATACAGAATGCCAGATCTGAGCTCGTCCGCTACCAAGGTGATCATTCTCTTCTTGTTTTTCATTGTTTTAGCCGGCTTCTTAGGTTTTAGGTTTGATTTTTTTTTTAGGTTTTAAAAATGATTTTATTTTTGTGTGAAAGTTAAAATCAAGCATCTTTAGCTTTATGTTACATGATATAACTTTATTTAATTTTGTTTTATGACTCACTATATATTTTATGTCAATGCAATCACCCTTAAATCTTGACATTAAATCATATTTGCTGAATCAAAAACTTTATTAATTGGAATAAAAAACTGCTGTTTTGGTGGTTTTGCTCCTGTCATGTACAGAAGAAGATCGATATGGTGTTATGTCGGATATACAGAAAGGCTGCTGCTCGGAAATCGTTGGAACAACGAACAAGACCTAATGACGCTGACAAAGAAGAACCGGTTGTTTCAAGTGATGAAGATGAAGAGAAATCGGCTCTTAATGTCAGCTCCCAATCAAATCCAATGACAGAAGCTGCCAAAGTTTCTTCGTTAAGTTATCTGGATCATGATGACGTATGTTCCTCTCTAAGTAAAAAGGAGGATGAATCTAGTATCTTTGACAACCTTGAACCGATCATGTTTTGTGAAGATCAAGAAACTTCTGTATTGAAGACCCCCGAAAGCTGCAAGCCACCGCAGTTAGAGTTGCCCAAGTTATCGATGGACTTTTTGTTTAGCCAGCGGATAGCGACTCCTAATGCTCTTCTGGCGACCCCATCACCATTGCAGATTCCTCATAGCAGTATACCTGGTTTATAGAGTGATAGAGTACATTATTTCATTTGTCAACTAATTCAAGTTTACGTGGTTTAGGAAAAGACAGGAATGGATTTTGATCAGCACTACTTTAGGTTTAGGAGTGTACACTTGAGAGTTTTTAACTATTATATTATCTTGGTAATTTGTTTTTCTATCATAATAGGATAGATTTCAGTCATATATGTAAATAAAAACATCTTATCTAAACAATTTTTTTCTAAAAATTAAAATTGTAGGTCAATAACATTTTGAAAGTAATTCAACAAATATTATTATGATCTGCCTTATGTTGATAGGGATTTAGATATTATTTTATATTTTGGACTTGATTGAGTAGATCAACAAGATTAATTCGAGTGTAACAAGTGTACAACCTAGATTCATTTCATGGTTATCATATATTATTATGCTTAAATGCATCTTGATTAAGATTTAAATAAACTTCATTTCAGTGCATAAATGGATAACTATAACAATTTGGTGATTAATTTAACTTATGTTTAGCCTTTATTTAAGAGTAATCCATTTCCACAAAACAAAGTGGCTCGCTATGTCTATGGGCGTTCACCAACCACTTGTAGATATAATCACAACTTTTATTGAGATGATGTTATTGCAAATATTTTTATCTCTCAAAACAATAATATGTTGTTTCAGAGCTCAAAAAAATATATGTTGATTAAGAGGAAGTTTAGATGTACATTGACAATCTATTATGATAATGATGATGATTATTATCATCAATTAAGATGATGATGGTGGTGGTTATTAACAAAAACTAAACAATATTTGGTATATTAGACTTTTAAACAGAAAGGAATAACTTGGCAAGCAATCTTAGATCACCATAGTTATGATGACTTAGAAGCTAAATATTGTAGCAAACACTTTGAAATTGGTTTAAATATATGAATTGTAGGAATATATAACTTCATTTGTGGAAATGGGTATAACATAGAAATTCACTTTCTTCTAACATTGTTTGGTATATTATTTTTTTCTAAAACATAATGACAATCATACAATTTGTTTTCCAAATAGGGAGGACAATAAAAGGCTACATGGAAATAAAAGACCTATTATTAACATGAGTGTAGTAGTAACCATGTTTTATTAAAGTCCGTGTAGTAAAAATGTGCATGCACACTAATAATGCACACATGTAGCTTTTACACATTTTACTCTATATCATTTTTCATATTCTCATTCAAAACCTTCAATAAGACCATAAAACACTAGTTTTCAATACTTGATTGTGGCCAAGCTCCTGTGAACCATCCAAACCATGTTGTGGTTATTTTGGGACATATTTTCTTGTTCCTTAAGCTAAAGGGGCTTTGTTTATAGGTCCTTGAGGATGTATCTCTCCACCAAACAATGTTAGCGCCATAAGATATGTTTTCCTTACCACGACTATGATTAACACCTCAAGACCCATCCATAGTGCATGAAACATCTTAATGCCACCCATATAAAACTCTTAGGGAAAAGAACCCCCTATCAATGACTCGTGTTGACATTTCTATGGTTTGGCCATGTAACATGAGATCAAGAAGATTCAATTAGGGATTAAAGTTCTTGTTAATACCATTAACCATGTGGCATGGTCCAAACAAATTTCACGTGGAAAAAACCTACCCACAACAATTGTATCCCACTCAAAGGCCTACATAAAAACCCTACAAAGGACTGATACAATGGTATGAATACTCATTCAAGGCTCTTAAGTCTAAGAAGATTCAACAATATCCTTCAAGCATGTTAGACATCCTATAGCCCATCCTTAGTGTGTAAAATTTGTTTATGGAATCCATATCCATCCTTAATGCCAAAGGCCCCAAAGAGAGGTTTTGTATTCTGGTTTTTTGGTGTTGTTCATGGTAAGAGAGCCCAAGTGGTGTTTATGGAGCCAATCCCATTATTGTCATGTTACGACATTGGATACACCTACAGACACATTCTTGCTGCATAACTGACTCATATTGATGACACAACTAACACCCTTGGGGGTGAATGTTAAACTACAAATGTCATAAATAGAGGTTTGAGGGATCGTGACAACTCTCAAGTTTCAGAAACTATGTTTAGGGATTGAGGATAATGCATCCCTGCCCCAACCAATGTCAAGGAATTTAGGATGTTGTTTCCCTACAATGACTATGGTTAAGTCCTTGAGAACCATCCATGGTGTGTGAAACATTTTAACACTACTTATATCTACTTCCTAGGACAACGACCCCATAATCAAGGCTTGTGTTGTTGTTTCTATGGTTATTTCATGGAAATTCATATTGAGAAGGTTCAATTAGTGCTTAAATCCCTTGTTTACCCCATTGACCATGTGGCAGGGTCCAAAATTATTTCCAGTGGACAAAACCTATCCATGACAACTTGAAGGAATGCATAGAACACATGAAAACGACTTATGTGATGGTGTGAGGACTCACTCAAGGCTTGTCTACATGAGAATACTCAACAATATCCCCCAGGTGAATTTTTTCCTTCCTTCGAAATGTTTAAGGCCGTATAACCCATCCTAGGTGTGAAAATAATCTTAATGGCATTTATATTTAACTTTGATGCCAAACACCCCTACGGAATGGTTTTTGCTATGGTTTGTAGGTGTTTTTCAAGGTGATTAATTCCAAGAGGTGGTATTTTGGGAACAAGGCCCATTATTGTCCTTTTATGACATTGGATAAACATTTAGACACTACAACTAATGCATTGAAATAACACATAACAACCTCAAAGGTTTTCGTTAACGAGGATAGTTCATATGTGACACGATCCAAACTGTTTTTAGTATCCTTACAAAACCTACACACAAAACATATATCACAAAGGAATAATGTGATGGTATGAGGACTCATTCAAGGGTCTTGAGTCTCAGAATATTCAACAATCTCCCTTAGGTTCTTGTTTGATTTCTTGATCCATGTTCAATTCCTTATGACCCATCCTTGGTATGGAAAATCGCTTAATGGAATATATATATATATATATATATATATATAACATTGATGGTTAAAAACCCTAAGAGAGAATTTTAGTGTGGTTTTCAGGTGTTTTCATTGTTAGTGAACCTACAAAGTGGTGTTTTGGGAATAATGAGCATTATGAATCTCTTATGACATTATATAGACCTATAAAAACATTCCTAGTTCACAACTAATCTTTTTATGGCACATATAGCACCCTTGGAGGTAATTGTTAACCAACAAATGTAATATATAGAGGCTTGAGCTTTCAATAAAGGTTCTTGAGCACAATGAAATTTGTTTAGGGATTAAGGATATTTCTTTCGTTACCCAACTAATATCAACAAATTTATGATGTTTTTTCCATACCATAACTATGGTTAAGGCTTGAGAACTATCCAACGTGTGTAAAACATCTTAATGGAACCCACATCCAACTCCTAGGAGAAATACCCCCTATTGCTATATTTTAGTGTTGTGTCTAGGGTTTGTTCATGGTATCTAATCTTGAGAAGGTTCAATTCTGGATCAAAGCCCTTGTTTACCCCATTAACCGTTTGGCATTATCCAAACCTATTTCCATTTGACAAAACCTATTCAGGACACCTGTATCCTAGGAAAAAATAAATATATAGAACCTGTACAAAGGACTGATGTTGTGACCAGTACAAGGAATCATTCAAGGTTCTTGAGTGCAGGAAGATTCAACAACATCCCTAAGACACTTTTTTTCTCTTGACTATCTTCAAGCCCTTGCAATCAAATCATGAGTGTGCAACAACTCTTAATGTGATCAATATCCAAGCTTGATGGAAAGACTTCTGAGAAAGGGTTTGTGTTGTGGTTTTTCGGGTGTTGTTCATGGTTGTTGAGCCAAAGAAGTGGAACTTTGGTAACATGACCCATTATTTTCCTCTTAATACATTAGATAGACCTCCAAACACATTCATGGTGCAGAACTAACATATTGATGGCAGACATAGTACCCTTTCAAGGAATTTGTTAATAAATATAGATGATATGTAAAGGTTTAAGGGCTTATGACATTGTCAACCATTGCAACATTTTCTCCATACCATAACTATGGTTAAGGCTTGGAAACCTATCCATGGTGCATGAAAGTGCCAATACCACCCATATCAGGGTGAGTGCACAAAGTTGAGGGACCTTTTCAATGCAATGGTAGAGTGAAATCAATCACTATTGATCCATAAAATAGAAATCATCCCAAGCAATCCTGAACCTACCAAGCCTAGTCCCAAGCCTTCCAACATGCATGCTAATTAGGATAGTACACAAAAAAGCTCCACCATTTTAGTAATACAAATCGCGCTCGTGTTTGACCTTGCAAAAACGTGCTCCTGTTTTTGAAAATCTATTTTATGGTTAAAATGGGCCGAGCCCATCATTTTCTCCACAACGCTGTGCTGATTGGCTCTTGGATGGACCAAAACGAGTTAGGGAGAATGTGTGTTGGGTGAGCAAAAGGAAACAAACTGCACCTTGGGATCAATCTCTTCTTTGTGATGTATTTTCTTCAAATCCTCTCATGTTATTTTCCCTATATTCATTATTTTCTTTTCCTAATTTGAAATTAAACGAAAATATTTTAATTTATATGCCCATAAAAGAATTTACATGACCAATGGAAACCAAAACCAAATAATTTTGACTATTTACCAAAATTCATACCCAAAATTCACATGCCTAATGGAAACCAAAACCCCAATTAACTCATAAAAGAAAATCAATTTCACTATTTCCATATGCATATTCACAAGCATCCTCGTGAATCCATACCAAAATTCACAAATATGCAAAGTTTGTCAAGCACATTGCAAGTTTGCATAAGTAATTTACATGCCAAATGTAAACCAAAACCCTAATTAACTCATAAAAAACAAATCAATTTCACTATTTGCATATGTATATTCGCAAGCATCCTTGTGAATCCAAACCAAAATTAACAAATATGCAAATTTTGTCAATTATATTGCAAGCTTGCATACAACTAAAATAAAATTCAAGTAGAATTCACATCTTCCCTAAAATACATAAACAAACATGGTAAATCCCTTTCCTCTATTCGAAATATCGAATTTGGCCATCCAAGAACATCAATAAACACCTTATTGTTTTGATGAAACTTCCTAATCCAAGTGTTAAAATAAGGTATATAAGCTTCCCATGCTTAAAAAATATTTCCTCTTGATTGGAGTGTACTTTTTGGTTAAGGTCAAGACAACTAAGTTCAATAATAGGCTCTACAAACATCAAGATACATAGGGAGGTTGACGTGTTTGACTACATGCCAATCACATACTATCATACATGCTAGAATATGGTGGAAAGCTTGCAACCATAAAAGCCACTATACACAATTATGCATTTAGTCTCTCATGGGTATATCGAAAGAGTGCATACAACTAAAATAACATCAAGTGGAATCCATACATGGACCAAATTCCATATGAGCAAAGATCTTCTAAATGGACTTTGGATTCCAAAAAACATCACGCTACAACAAATGATTAGATCTATAACAAAATCATTTCCTATATTGAGAATTTATTCATCAATAGAACACTATGTCCCCTCTTCTAGGCTCTAGCCATTGCCTCTACCCGCAATCTGGGAGCTGGTCCTACAAGGGCATTAGTCAGCATCTCACAATTTCGATGAAACTTCATAATCCAAGCATTAAAATAAGCTAGAGGAGCTTGCCAATCAACATATGCATATAGGACATTTTATGTACACATGCATATGGAAATTGGAATTAATACTTGAATTTAGGACATAAATTTAAAATTTAAAATGTTAAATATTTATTCTTTACTGTAAAATTTAAGATCAATTTTAAAATTTAAATAATAGATTTAGTTTATGTTGTTATTTTTCGTACATTAGTTTTAAAATTTTCATTGCTTAGAGATGCCATTATATCACATGTTTATTTTTCTAATGTTATTTTATTTGTATTTATGATTGCAGTGGCTACTATGGACCACAATGTCAAGATATTGAGGGTTATTGGGCATCTTAGAGAGATTGGTTCTTCCCGGATGGGTGGAGATGAGCTCTGCTGCTCCTTGTCAATCTCATTGTTGGCAATAGTTGATATGATCACCAGATCAAACGATGCTTTGTATAGCATCGCATCCTACAAGGAAATAAAAAAACAAGAATATGCTGATGGTTTGAGCTACAATGAGATAAAAAAGATAAAAATAACCAAAGAGCACATATATACATTATTTAGAGTGCCTGTGATGGATGACATTCCGGAGAGTAGCATACCACATATTTCAATTGAGTGGTGCATCTTTCCACCCATTAGAGACCATTGGATGGATAAATAGTACATGGTTTTCGACATTCCCTTGCACAACAATAGGGAAGTAGAGTTGTACTTCCTCCAAAAGTTGTATGCAGAGTTTGTGATGGGGAAAGATGTCAACTATTTTGACATGTTGGGGTTCCAGGGCGTTGGTAAGGGATGCCCCAAAACCGACCCAATGCTAGGAATAAAGATTCCAATCAACATATACTTACACCCCATGCCCAACTACCGAGGCTAGACGTCCCTCCTACACATGATATGGTTACTCAAACATAGGAGGCATTTCTTACTCTAGCTGAGATGGTTTCCAGACATACCACAACTATTAACCAAGAAGGGCCCTCTTTCTCTGCTGGGGTAAAACCACCAACTTCCGGTGGTAGAGGACCATCTATTGGTTGGTATAGATCTACATCCCATGTGCCTCAGAGCGAGCAACACATGTGCAAAATGTGTGGTCAATCCTATTATGGCCCTGGACCAACACATGGTACCTCTACGATGACTGGTGGTTAAGTAAGGACATTGTTAAAAATCTATTGTTGTTTAATTTTTAAGTTCTTCATATTGTACACATATTAAAATATTTGTAATCTATGCAATTTTTAATCTTGCAGGAGATTGATGCCTCTTAGGGGGGTGGTAGTGCACTCGGTGTGGTTATATCTGAGGCCCAAATGACCAACATCGAGGTAATATTTCAACATGTGTCATTTTGTTAATACATATCATTTTGTTAATGCATGTGTTAGTCTTGATTAATTTGTTAAATTGTCTAATATTTTTAATTTTTGAAGTTGCAGGAACCCCATTTAGAACCAGGTGACGGAGAAATTGATCTTAGTGAATTACTCCCAGGTGTAATTTATGATTACCTGAAGAATGTAAGTACATGGTTAATTACTAAATATTGTTCGAATTATTTAGATTTCTTACTAAAGAGGGGCAAGAAATTGCTGGCAATGTTCCCTCCCATGGGGGAGATATGTCCTAGGTAGGGGTAAGTATATTACAACATGTTAGTTTTTTAGTACATATTATTCCATCCATTCAAGTCCATGTATAACTATGGTAACACTTTATGACTACATAAATCATCACAAATCCCTACACTGCCTCTTTGGTTTGGATCTCCCCGTAGTACAAACATAGATAAGTGGGTTGTCTACACCAGACAACCATCTTCCTTAAAAAGAGAGGGTGTCCATGACGATCAACCTACTCATCCCACGGTAATACATACACACTTCCAATGGAAGTTGCTGGTTAGCTTTGACTTCACTTCACAAATACTTTTTCTTAATGTTATTTTCACATGTTTACAACATCAGGATGTAGAATCATCTGTGCTAGAACTTAGTGGGGTTTTTGATGATGCAGTCAATGTTGCATATACGATAGGGATAAGTCACACAGAGGTACATCTACTTGAATATTTGTATTGTCTATGGACATGCACAATGTCTAACTATTTTATCATTTGGTGAATTTACCCACATCCTGTTCCATTAGTGCATGCGAACAAGGTTGATGTTTAACCTACAGCTCCTATTGCTACTAGAGAAACCCCGTCTCATTCCTAGGAAGAAATATTTTCAGTGAGATGTTCATTTTTTACATAATTGATTAGTACTTTGTCATTCATGTACATGTTGATAATTGTTGAGATAATTGACATATTTTTTTTATTCGCAGAGAAGAATTGTAGAGAGACTCTCTACAAGGAGGAGGACACCAGAGGCATCTATACCTCGGATGGATGCAGTGAGTGTTTATTTTATGTACAATTGAGTAGTATTTTAAATTTGCAAACTTTGTTATTGTTGGACTGTACTATTTCAATTACCTGATCAAGAAATATTGTCATTGATTTGCAGTTGTCAAATATGCACAGTGGTCATGGACAGAGGAAACAAGCATCAGGGTCGTGAAAAAACAAGAGAAAGTTAGATTTTTCATATGTTAGTCTAGGGAAAATATGTATTTTTCTGTACAATAGGAAGGTAGAGTATAGGGGTGCATTCTGGGATAGATGTACTTTGTTTGGCATGTACATCAAATATTTTTTTGATACATGTACATTGGCAGGCCATATAAGGGCCTACTATTTTTGTATTATAACTTTCATGATATAAAAAATATTTCATATCAAGTCTCTTGAGATCTTCATGGTTTAGTCTTTTAAGTGTGATTATACACGTGTGGTCAAGAATGTTTCTATGTGCAATGTTCCCAATTTTTGATATATTTTATGATTGCATGAAGATATCAGTTATAAATTTGAGAACAATACACAATTCCAATATTACATAATGACAAAAATGTACATTTAAATTGTTTTTTACTCCTATCCAATTGCATATACAATGTTAAATTGTATTTACAAAGATGGAACATACCTAACAAACATAATCACCTAGCACAGCTAAGCAACTGATCCAACTAAGTGGAATACAAAATCACCTTACCCACATAACAACCTAACAAAATTTTAAAGGATGCATGAAGTTGACACACCTAAGTGATGCACCTATGTGGTCTACATAAATGAAATTAGTGTTTGGCATGATGTCTTTCGTCTGACGAATATATGGGATACACATCAAACCTAAAAGTATCCGAGTATAAGGTTGATTCAAAATAATTTTTTTGATTATATCCGGCACATTATGTATATCCTACACATTATTTTATCATTTTGTTAATGTATATGGAATTTGATGAATCACCTCGAGGAACAACTTTGGAAGAGATTAAAATGATGTGTGATTTTATTATAGTTTAAATTGATTGGAGAAGTACTATTCTGAATCTTGTTTTATAAATTTATGTTTATGGAGTATTTTTCGAAACATTCGTAGTGTGAAGATATATATTTTGTAATAATGACGTAATAAGTTGGCCACTTGTTTCTGAACATAAACATTTTCCATTACATGGTTATTGACGTAGTGGCATTGTATTCTACTACATTTCATCGTACAAATGCTCACATCTCTTGGATGACCAAGCTAAATTAATATGGAAACAACCTTCTTTTGAATTTCTAGTCTGACAAATGATATGAGATCCTAAGATCAATTCACCTTCACATAGAGATTGACAACTCTTTTTACCTTGACGAAAACACAAAAAAAGGATATTTCTTGCTTGAGAATAATGGAAAAAAGTCAAGTTCCACTACAACAAAACCCTGTGATTAGAGTCTCTTTTACCTTCCTTTTTAGTGTCCACTATCACTTTTAGTGTATTTTTCATCATTTTTTGGACAAAGTGGACACTTTTCCATGGGATGGCACTTTTAATGGTGTTATTTGCATCCCTTTTTAAAAGTTGGCACTATTTTGGACGCTAATCAGCATCTAAATTAGCCTCCCAATTAGCATCCTTATTCGCATCCCAATTAGGGCCCCAATTAGAGTCCCAAACAACATCCCAATTAGCGTCCCTTTTTAAAAATTGGCACTATTTTGGATGCTATTTAGAATCCCAAATAATGTCCCAATTAGCATGCCCATTAGAATCTCAATTAGCATTCCAATTAGCATCCCAATTAGCTTCCCAATTAATGTCCCTTTTTAAAATTAGGCATGATTTTGGATGCTAATTAGAATCCCAATTAATGTCCCAATTAGCCTCCCAATCAGCATCCCAATTAGAATCCCAATTCACGTCCCAATTAGCATCCCAATTAACATCCCAACTATTGTCCCTTTTTAAAAGTTGGCGCTATTTTGGACGATAATTAGCATCCCAATTAACGTCCAAATTAGCATCTCAATTATCATCCCAATTAGCATCCCAATTAATGTTCCAATTATCATCCATAAAAACATCCCATATAACACCAAGAATAGCCTCCAAAAAAATATCTTGAATAGCATAGCACCGTATATTAATCCAGGGTTAGCGACAGGAATTGCACCATGAATTTTGGTAGGAAAAACATTCAACATAGTTTGAAGTATAGAGCCAAGAATTGCACCTAGAAAACATCCAACATAGCGCCAAGTATAGATCAAGGTATAGCACCTGGAATAATGCCATAAATTTTGAAAGGAACCACGCTAGGAATTGCACTAGGTTTAGAGCTAGGAATTGTGTTTGGAAAATGTTCGACATAACGTCAGATATATCAAAGTCAATGTCAATGATCATGATTCATGTGATAGTACTTTTGGATCTTGATTTATCATAGTGGCACCTAAATGATTGTAATCATGGCACATTTGGATCTTGATTAATCCTAATGAGGGGTAAATTACCTTAATGTCACCTAAATTGCTCTAATGGCATTTGGGTGTCCCCAACAACATTTCATAGAGCATAATGACATATGATTAGCCCTAACAACATGACGATGACACATTACAATAATTATGATCGAGCGTATGGTTATGATTTGATAAGTATAATACTATATCATCCATTCTTATGAGGTAGTATGACTCCTTGCTCTCTATTATCACAATTATATTGATGATGACATGGATGATGACTACAATGATGACAATGATGTTGATTTATTGTATGATGATGATGACAATGTGGATGTGGATGTCAATGATGATTATGCATGTGGTATCACTTTTGGATCCTATTTGATTCTAACGGAACCTAAATGTATGTAACGCCATCTAAATAACCCTATTATCATCAAAATGACTGTAATGACATATAAATGAGCTTAGCAATTACATGACATGAATCCTAATGTCGATGAGTGATTAAGAACAATAATGGCATATGCATGACCATAATGAAAATGATGACGATGATTTTTTTGATGATGTACTTAATGCCGATGATGATGATGATAATGAGGATGATGATCAATATGACGTTGATGTACCACATGGCATTGATGATGATGATGATGATAACGTCGATGTCCACCATGATGATACATGCCATAATACTTATGGATACTAAAAAAATTTAGATATTGGAGTTAACAAAAAGTAATAGAGGTTGCGAGGTCTTGACAATAAAAATATTCTTAGCCATTGGGTTTTACATTGACTGATATGGCCATTGGGTTTAGTAGTCCCCCCACCCCCGCTACACCCCCCTTGTAGAAAGGTAGTACAATACCACGTATCATGGTGCTACCAAAATGTCACCATACAAGGTTGTTTTAGATAAGCCACCCATCCATACACTACAACAAAATCCTGTGATTAGCATTTCTTTTAGCTTAGCGTCCACCATCACTTTTAGTGTATTTTGCATCATTTTTTGGAGAAAGTGGACGCTTTTCCATGGGATGGCATTATTTGCGTCCCTTTTTCAAAGTTGGTGCTATTTTGGATGCTACTTAGCATCCTAATTAGCATCCCAATCAGCATCCCAATTAGCATCCCAATTAATGTCCCAATTAGTATCTTAATTAGAGTGCCAAATACCGTCCCAAATACCGTCCCAATTAGAATCCCAAATAGCATCCCAAATAGCGTCCCAATTAGCATCCCAATTAGCGTCCCTTTTTAAAAGTTGGCAATAGAAGAGGAGACAACAACTTAAGGAGCCTGTTCCTCCCAACCAACTCCTGGAGATAGCTGAAATGAAAATCTGAGGACCCTCGATCTTGTCTACTGGTCCAACTAGTTGAAAGCACTAGGTGAGAGAACCAGTTTAGAAAACCTCTGCAACTCTATTGAGCAATCAACAGTAATCTGTTTTACTTGTAGTAGTATGAACTTAGCTTAAATAACCTCCACTAGTTCATAACTTCAACACTTTTCACTCAAAAGAAAAACTTTTGCTAGTCCCCTCCACCGAATTTCTTGTGCACTAAATTCACTCAGAATTTTCATAAGTAAAGAATGAACATCCTGAGCTGAATTCAATGGGAAATTTTATTAGCATGCCTAGGTATTTTGGGTTAGTTTTCACTTAATGAGCCACCTGCTCTTGTTCCACTTTCTTGGGGAACATGAACACAAAAATAGGGAAGTTTCCTCATGCAACAGCTAGAAGTAGTTTGAGGATGCTGCCAAGTGTCAATCTACTCTCACCCCAGCCTATTCCACCAAGTGACTAGTAAAACACTCATTTAACAGCCTCCTTAAGTTGTTGTCTCATCTTTCATTTTTTAATTAATAAAATATTCAACAATTACATGCAATTATCCTTGACCCCACTTGGTCATTAATTAAAAACTTTATAATAAAATTATAACATAATGTCTCCTAAAACATAAAATGTTTTTGCAAATTTGGGGTATGTGACACAATTTCTACAAACCATTTTGACAACCATTTGAGGTTTGATTTTTTCGGTGTAGTATATTTAATAACTGAGCTAGAGTTGTAGACAACAAAGAGAGATTTTAAAAGGTCACCAGAGAGTGAAATAAATATTCATAATTGTCGAGACAATATTTTTAATTTTTCTTCGTATCTTGAAAAAATTTGGATACGATCACCATATACATGCATTATTTTAGGGTAGACCATGAGTGAAAAGAAGTTTCATCAAAAAAGGAAAAGCATGGAAAAATAAATTAGAGGTTCTTGATTAGTGCCCGAAAGTGAGTTCCCAGATTGTAGAAAAACAATGACAGATAACATTGTCAAAAATTTTGAATCTTTTAAACATGGAAACACTGAAGAGAGCATTCAGGTTTCAAACTGTAAAGAAAATTTGAAGGGTGAAAAATATTTTGAAAATATTCATGAAAATTATGTTCCTAATGTCAAAGATCATGTGATTTCTACATTTGTGACTAAAGGCAATGAAGTTAGGGTAGTTCCAAACACTTCTTTGCATAAGAATTCCATTCTGAAGAATAAAAGAAATCTCTTAAAGATACATAATTCAGGGTTATCAACTCCACCAGAGAGATCCGATAATCAAATAAAGATAAATATTTCCATGGAAGAAGAAAATGTTCTGGAAGTATTATCTGGAGTAGATAATCAAAAGAAAAGGACACAGATCAAGGCAACGAAACTTAAACTTGATGAAAATTTTGATTTGGTTAAAATGGAAAGTAATGAAGTTGAAGATGAAACCAAGAAAATTTTAGAAGGCTCGAATAAAGGAGGCATAGAAAGCGCCAATGATAATAATGGATAAAATATGACATCAGATAATGATTGTGTGTTAAATGAATTCCATTTGAGAACTAATAATATATTAAGTTCTAACAATATTGAAACTGAATGTGATTTGCCACATGGGAAGACGTCTTCAATTTTTATGGAAAGGCCTATGTGTTTTCCACCAAAGGCTGATAAATATCATTTGTGAAGTAGCTTACCGAGTGATGAAGTTGCACTTCCTCCCTTTAAATGAAATCACCAGGATTAGGAAGCTATTTTTGCATGTGATGCAAGAGTTGCAATTGCTTTAGTGGAGCTAGTGGAAACTGGTGTGACTAGACAGGATGATCCATACAAGATTTTTGCAGATGAAAAATATTATACTAAATTCTTTGATAATGACAAGAAGTCAGTTAAGGGAAATGAGGAATGTGTCAAAGTAGACACATTGATCCAAAAAGAGGTAACAAAAATAGGAGGTAGTAAGCAACCTGTAGTGTCTTTAGATTCATATCAATCCTTTACAAGGTTTTCTTTAGAACCTGCTAAATGGGTAGAGGAGAAGCATATGGATCCATGGTTTTAAGATTCAATGTCCTCTAATCATATGGATAAATGGAATATTGGAGATAAGGATGAGAGGAGTGCACATGCTAAAATTTCTACTGAATCATTGGCCGATCCAAAAATGGAAGAAAAAAAGCTACAGAGCATGATTGCACCAGTTCTTCCTTCTCCAAAGAAGCAAGATGTTTCAAATTTAGCTTCAAGGAAAGTCAATTCAATCACCACTCCTCCTATCAAGGCTTATGTTGCACAAAAGGGTGAGGTTGAGAAATATGAATACAAGTCAAAGGGAATAAGGGTGAATAAATCTTGTGTGACCCCCACAAAGAAAAATACCATAGGCCTTAAGAAAGATCATGGGTAGTATGGAGCAGACAAGTTTAACCAAGGGAAACTATCTAAGGAGTTTCCTGTTTGCAAGCATGAGCAAATTTCCCCTATAACATATGGCATTGAACCTTCATCAGAAAAGGTGACAGGTTCATCAAAATTTTAGGTGAATATAAACGATACCGCAACAATGAAATTGGATGGTGTGTCACTATATACAGAGTTTCATTTAGAAAAAGAAAACAATCTTATGCAAGTGTAAGTCTTATATTAATTTAGTTGCATTTCAAATTACAGTTTTTTGCCTTTTGTTGGATGATACATCAAGGCATAATTTCATTAAAGTGTACACAAATATCTATGCTAATCACTTGTAAATACTAACTTTCTAAATACAATAGGGATGAAAGGGCACCTACAACCAACCATCACCAAAACTTCAAATCACTTTCTATAATGATGGCTACCTTCAGACCTCTCTTTTATCTATGTCTTATCAAGTGTAGCATAAGCCTTAGCCCATTCATGCCTTCTTTTTGGAGGGATATAGTATGAACTACCTGGTCTTTGAATTTGAGGGGAATAACTGCCAGGGCTTGGGGATGAATATTGTAATGAAGTGTGAGGAGAATACTTTCCATAAGGGATTCAAACCTACTCACCATGTCTTGAGTTTGTAGTTGTAGCATGCATACCTCTCGGATAATTTTCATGAAGAGGAGTTCTCCATCTATTGTCAAATACGGACCTGGTTAAAATAGGGCTTTGAGGGAAAGGGTATCTAATTGGATTCCCACTTATGCTTCGATATGTGTAATCAAAACTGAAAGAATTACTTCCTACACATTCATTTACTAGAGCTTGTTCATTTGGTGAACTGTTGTAGTCCCAGGATTTTGTCTAATCAAAGTGGTTCCCTCTTGTCACTGAAGATGATGAACTTGGTGTATGTTCAGAATACGACTTGTCTGGGCTAGAAAAAGAACCAGTCCTGAGTCGCTCATCTACATTTTCAGGTATTGGGGAAATTATTCCAGGAAAGTACACAATCATCTTCATTTTTGTTGACAATGTTGAGGGATCATCCCCAATGATCTCTCCCTCTTCCTCCAGTTCCATATTTTCATCATCCATATAGATTACAATTCTTGAAGGCTCATCCCGCCCATTTGAATATGCATCAATTTACAAAACATCAAGAAACTTGAAACATGAATTGCCTTATTCTTGTTTCTCAACCCATGTTTTATATTAATGATAAAGTTAGATAACCTTGCAAATGTTAAGAGAAAAAAGTTAAAAGGAAGAAATAGAAACAAAGAAATGGGAATCAATGTTAGGAATATTTAGGCAGTAGATCCAACATTCAATAACTTAAAACTCAAGTTGTCAAGGACCTAGGATTAAACACTGACATAACACTATGGAGATTTGAAGGAGAAACATTCAACGACCTTGTGTCTGAAAAGTTTCATTATAAGATATATTTGAGAAACCTCATCTCGAGAACAAAGATGTAAGACTGACAAAGTTTGGCATAGAGAATTTACATAGACTAAATATATGTGCAGGAGGTAAAATCATAGTCTGGGTCTAAATTGAAAACACAAATAAGCCCTCAATTTGCCCATATTTTAGCACACAATTTGCTTGAAAAAAACCAATCCATAATATAATTAAGATATGCCCTTTATTGTTAATAAATAACCTTTATATGGCTTCAAGGTATAACTTACCATGCACTCTTGATCTAAATATTGTATATTCAATGGATGAATCAAAATTTCCAAGTAACTATGGAACATATTTAGCACATCATCATCCTCTAAGAGAAACTTTTGTTAAAAAAATATACTTCACTAGAGTATTTTCTCAACTTTCTGGGGATTCACACACCTTTAAAAACACTATACATCGAGGATATTTCAGATATTTTTGACATTTAGTGGTGATCTAAAATAGTTTTCATCTAGTTAGTTTCCAACAAGGGATTTCATGGAAAACCAAATATATAATCTTATATAAATATAAACTTTTCATAACTATACTTCACAATGAAAAATAACCAAGAAGACTTTGTAAGGTTTTAGAAGAGAATCATCATCATTATTTTTATCATCATTGTTTATTATCAAAGGTGAATCAAATAAGGTCCATGATCCATGCAAGAGCCAAAACTGATCTACTTTTTTCATGTGCTCAATCCTTGAAAGGAAAGATCCAAGCTTCCAAGATGGTTCAATTAGACAAAGTAAAGGTTGATTATTGTCTCTATGCACTACTAAATTAATAAATAACCTTTTCAATCCCTTGAAATAAGTATCAATACTGCAGGTCACCTTTTATAATATATTTAATAGTCTTCCCATGATTTCTGGGGTTACCTATGATTTAAGGGTTTTCCTAATGCTTGCAGAGTGTAATCCAGCCTCCATAAATAAAGATTTTTGTACCATGTGCGATAGTTCACCTACGTGTATAAATAACCTTCAACCACTTCCTTCCTTGAAGGTTTTATCCATGATCTAACAAATCAAAATTTATGCCATCAATCTCCAAACCTGTTGACTACCTATGAAAAGTAAGTGCAGAAATGCAATCCATTCATTCAAAAAAATTGAATACATGCTAGAAGAGGTTAATAGCATCTGTTTCAAATCTTTAATCCTATACCATATTCCTCCTTAGACTTTAGCAGTCAAATTTCTATGCAGAGGGGTTCCCTTGTCCAACAAACATGAGGTCTCATGTCTAGCTAGGTCATGACCTTAAAAAGATTATTTGTATTATCATTGTTTATTATCAAATATCTTTTAGAAAAGGTATATCATTCTCAAAATCCAAATTAAGTGCTCATAATTGCAACTGTCTCTTAAAAGGCCAATTCTGGGCCTAAAAAACAAGATAGGAAACCTACATGAGTTGGCATTCAAAATGGATACAAAATCATCTTAAATGCACACCTAGTGGAATATGAAGGCATATTCATGTAGCCTATAAAATGATGCACAACCCTATAGATTTCATAATTCATAAAGGATGTATTTATATGAGAGTTGTAGACATGTCAAAATGGCACTTTAGTTGTTTTGTCGCCTTCAATCTATGTGAACTAACCTTACAAAAAATGTATGCCAAACTCAAATTATGCACTCAAACAATGAAATAAATCTTGGGATGAAATAATACACCATTTATGACATTTCCATGTGATCATACTTGATTTCCTAATCCAATAAGTGGTTTTTGTTGCAAATCAAGGAAATTTTTCCTTCAAATCTGGTTGTGGCAAATTGGTTTGGCACAAGCTTTCAAAATGCACGCAAGGGCCATCCAAATGATGAATTCATGCAAATTGAATCTATGGAGTTGTAGTATCTTGGATGATTCTTCCTCTTATTTTTTCAAATATTCAAATATTGTCCTCAAATTGAAGCTAGAGGTTTTCCAAAATGGTATTTTGATGTTTTCACACTTTTTACAACCTATGGACTAGTTTTGAGATGTACACTTCAAATCCCACCAATCCTCCCCAAGATGATTTTGAGAGTTTTCTTTGATGTCTTTTAAAATATTTGACCTTATCTCGAGCTGATATTTTCCTTTATTTAGCGCATAATGTATGCTATCCATATTTAAGATAATTTGAGCATGTGAAAATCATGTGAAATCAGCCTAAATTAGCTCCAAAAAATGCATGCCATCTGTATCACAAAAAGTACATAGCAGTAGATAACCCAATCTCTGAAAAGTCTAGTTTTTATATTACTTCCAAAAGAAAATCGTCATAAATAGAATATAGTCTAAATACTCTAGAAATATTACCTCTGAGTTAAAGTACTTAGTTGCAACATTCTTCTCTTCAATGGGAATGACAGGATTTGTGAAATCCACCGTCGGTAATTCGGTTGAGAAAATAATAAAACCAATTTTCCTGCTAAATATCACATTATAAGAAAATGGATTAATAAAGTTGTTATTTGACAATATAATAGTAATAAAGACATTCAACAATGCATCTAAAATCCACAAACATACTTGTTTGCAATATTAGCTATGTGACCATCCGCATGAAATAATATTACAGTGACATTCTTAAAAGAATGGATTCTCAACAATCCAAGCCTCAACTTTAATTCACTTCTTTATTCAACAGAGTCTAGAGATCACATACCTTGGATATTGTGCAACATATGTTCATGCATATTGAACAGATACCTTGAAAGTATGCCTGCATGCTGAGACTATATATTGAATAAAGTGCATATGAAACCACCAGCTTTCTTCCTGACTAATAACTACACCTCCAGGCCCTATCTAGATCTATCATATCAAAAAAGAAAACTAAAAACTTGAATACGTATTCTCGTCCACATTCTATTTGTGTTCTGGTAACTACATATCAAAACCTACAAAAGCTCCTATTGATGCCAGGAAAAATCCCAGGTATTGACAGTAGTGATTCTTCCCAATCATCATTCCGAATTAAATCATTTACTGTTTGGTATGGGGAATCCATCCAGTTAGCGTCTTGACTACCATAGAATTATAATAATGTTTAAATATTTTTTATCGATTGTGGCCCAGTCCACTGTTCATATATTTTATGTATTAAGGGATGAAATGCAAGTGCCTATCCTAAATGCAGGTGATTTCCAAAACAAGAACCTCCCAAGTGAGAACACAAGTGAGCTACGCAGGGTCTGGGCCTCTCACCTTACATGAATCAATTGTTCCTCAATCACCCAAAGAAAACAACAACTAAAATAATCTACCTATCTATCCCCAGGGGAGCAGGGATTAAAATTTATTGAGTAACGTACGGTACTATTGCATGTGGAATCCTACAGATAGTTGTTCAAATTCATCATACATAAATACAGCAGGAAACTATAAGCAAAGATAGCTCTGTTATGTAAAAACATTCATTACTTATTCCATATGCACAAGATTCTTAACAGAAAGTAAAATCATTTAGAAAATTGCAGAAGTAATTCAACAAGTTAGAATGATCTCACAGTTGTGCAGTACACTAAAACGTAAATAGTTCAATACTCAGCAATCCACACAATCCATTGGGAAACTCATACAGTCCTTCCCCCAACAAAATTTGGTTCTCTTTATTCATAAAAGAACTAGTTCTCATACAAATAGATTTAGCATATATGCACTAGAAAAAGTCCCTCTATATCTCTATTATACCCCTACTTATACTTTTACAAATGAATTTTCAGTCACCCCAGTCCTTTAGGCTTCCTTGACTCTTTGACTTACAAAATTTGTCTTCAAGTGACTCACACTAGAAAAATAGAAATAAAATAAAATAATCTATATGGCGAGCTGTGAATTTATCTCTGCTGTTTTTGGTGGAGTTACCGTGAGCTGGTCTTGCAGAAGGAAATTACTGACCGTGGCTTGTGCAACCAAACTCTTTACCGCTTTCTTAGTAATTCCTTTAACTTGTTGTATGCTAAACTTGTCCTCTTGCAATTTGTTCTTGAGGTATTTCAAATTTTCCTCACGGTCAGGAAACTCCTGGATTCTTTTTACTACAAAGGTTTGGCATCTATTATGTGTTGTGAGAACCCTCTTATAAAAATCCATACACCTCTCCAAATTTTTCCCGAACCTATCATTTAATCTTGCAGTAGAATTACTGCTGAAATCCATGGGTTTGAATTCTATCTTCACGTTCTCAGTTGTCTTATGTGGAAAATTATGCATTGGTTTCTATCCATGTCAGTTGACCCTGGAGAATTTATGCAACTTCTAGTGTCCTTGTTTTGAAATCGGTTGAGATTGTCGATATTTCCTGCAATCTTGTTTCAGCTTGTTTAGTCTTATAAACTTCTTTTGCAAGCTTTAGCTGGACCTGATATGTTTAACTCCTCATCAGGAGGGCATGCTCTGGAAGAGGGGTAATATCAACTTATCATTCCTTCACTCTATTGATCTATAGTCTATTTCATATTATCAACATTATAGGTAGTTTATTGAGTAGCTGTAACAACAATCGAGGCCATTAGTTGTGGATCTTCATTGGTGCTTTTCATGACAGCTCTTTCGGTAACTGTGGTTACCTAAGGTTGGGTACCCACCTTAAACTTATTTTCAGACCTCTGAACGATGGCTTTCTGTTTAGGGTCAAAAACGACCTTATCCAGGCATGCAACTGCATGCTACTTCGATGGAGTGAATGGTACTAACCCTAAATATGAAACATGGAGGTGACCTCCAATTATTATGTCTCATGAGGTAGAAGGAGGGTCTTCTGCATTGTCCTGGGCAGTATCTTGTTCTACATCCTCCATATCCTTATCCTCTTTATCTTTTCTCCTCGGTTCCTCAGCATCCTAGTTTGCCTCTTATATTTCTCTGTCATATGATTATTTTTTCATTCTCTCCTCTGCTTCTCTTTTCCTTTGTTCTTCTTGTTGCCTTTTCCTTTTAGCTTCCTTGGCTACTAATTTCACTGCTTCTTCCACTAATCTTCTGGCCTCTTCTTCCTTCTTCTTGGAAGCTACTTCTTTCAGTTTCTGCTGCTAAGTAGTTCTATTGCTGCTGCCTTTTCCCCCTACTGTTGTATTCTTTTGTTTGAACCGCTTATTCAAAGTGGTCATATTGCATGCATTTTTGAAAATATCTTCATCCTTGTCTAAGTAGTCAGAGTATTCAAAATTTACCTTTGACAAGTGCATAATGTGAAGCAAATTTTCCATGAGAATCGTTCCTATGAAAAATATTCTCACCGAAGTGGAAATTCTCCAGGTTTTTCACAAAATTTGGTGAGATTTTAACTTTTGAAAACTTGTATCTTCCAACATAGAAACACATTGGTGGATAGACCTCTTTTTTCATGTCAAACAGAAATTTCTCGAATCCATCCATAAAAATTTGTCTAACTACTTCCTTATGCACGATGTAATCAATGGCATACTTAGTGTTGGCAAAAACCCACCAACAAACCCTCGTCGATAGGGGTTCTCACTCTGTCGACACCCAACCAGCATGATCTCCCTGAGCACCAGCCCAGATAGGTTTTATCTTGGCCATCAACATTCGCAGAGCAGATGAAGTCTCACCTGAGATGTTCAAGGGAGAGCTATCAGAACCAAGTTTTCAATAGTGAGAAGGGAATATATGGCATCCCCATGGGTAAGCATCATAAATATAAGATTAAATAACTAAGACAATGATCATAATCTATATTCACTGAAACATATCTAACAAATCACATCATTCATTTGTCGCAATAGTATCAACACAACAGTATAAAACGACTTTAACCATCATTAATCAGAAATGTGACAGAATTGGAAGAGATCGCAGCAACATCATAACAGAAATGGAATAGATCACAACATCTTCAATAAATCATCAACATCATCATAATAGATTCGACACATTTCTTATTGATATTGCAGCAGAGAAAACAGTAAGACAAAGACAATATTTATGCAACAACCGTCATGTCATATTCATTTTGTGCAATAGATCCAAAACATATAAATATGTTGATGTATATGTAACTTCGGAATGTATTCTTATATGTATTTTATATATTGTAACCCGATGTTTATTCCGGGATGTTTCTATTATGTATTTGAGTCATGTGGTCATGCCCCGATGTTCCGATCGAGAGGATTAATAATGTAATCAAGTCATTTCAAGTCATTAGGTAAGTCCCCACAGTTATGGGGCACTTGAGTTATTATACACTAATTAAGGTGTAGGCTCGAGTAGTAATTATTAGGTTGAGCCTTCGTGTGAAATTGTAATTCAAGTGAACGGACTAATATAAATAGAGAGGGTGAGTCTCTCTATTTATCACTGGTGAATTACAACACTTGCTCTCTCAAGTGTGGCGCACTTTTGGAGAAGGAAATTCTTGGGCTTGACAGAAGACAGAAGGCTGCTGTTGTGTTGGGAGGTCATCTTACTGTTTTGGGATCACATCTTGTGGTGATACTATCTTAGAGGAAGTTGAGGGGTTTTCTCCATTTATGGTTTCCCCTCCTAAAATATTTGTGTCTCTTGTCTCTTGTGATGTGCTTATGTGATTGTTGTGCTTGTTATTCTCTCAGTGAAAAGATCTTAACATAATGCTAGCTTAAATGTTGAAAAACTAACATGGTATCAGAGCTAACCTGAGAAGAAGACATTGTGCAGCTACAGGAACTAGGGATTCCTATTTTATGGATCTTTCTCCACATATTTTCAGCAAAAGTATGCTAGGATGTCTCTCCATTGAAGGGTGCATCTTTCTGTCGATGCAGAATTCAATTTCAAGCATTTTCAGTTTCGATGTCGAAATTAGGGCTTTCTATAGAAGAGGAATTTTTGGGTGAGACCAGCATAGCATTGTTCTCCTCATAAAAACCAAAATTTAGAGACCTGGATCAATAAATTTGGTTGGGTGAAACTCCGGGAAAGTCAAACCCTAGTTTGACCTTGAGCTAGGAGAAACCCTAAATACTAAAACTGCTAAGTTTTGGTACAGTCACTATATTCCAATATTGGCGAAGTCTCAGAAGCGGAAAATTGTAGGGGCCAAAAAAAAAATCCTTATGAACACTGTATCCAAAGGTCAGCCTCTGATTCACTATATTCTGGGAGATATGATCTCTCCAAGATAGGGTTCCATCCTCTTCCACAAATCATCCATAAACAGGACACCTGGGGAGATCTGCAATATATTGGGCTATAGAGCTCCAAATGGAATTCCTGAAGATGTTCCAAAAAGTTCATCTTCTGAGTATAAACTTTGGACCACAGAAAGGGCACCGACTTTACTTTCTGTGGTCCAAATTTCAGACTCAGAAGATGAACCAGTGACACGTGGCATGCTGTACAACTTCGCTGTTCTGAACAGTCCTGTAACAGGTCACCTTGGGAAAAGGATCATAAATTTCAAATGGCGAAACCAATTCTGATGAAACATGTGGTGTTGGATCAGGGACATGCGAGGTTACCTTAGTGAGAAATTTCGAACATAGAGGATTATTAATTTCGGAGATATCACAGAAACAGTAACAGGCATTTCTGCAGAAGAAATCAGAAAATTAGGGCTTCCTGTTCCGGGAGTTTCCCTTCACTGTTTTCAGAAAAAGAGTACATTAGACAGCTCCATTTGAAGATATCTATCTGTTCATCCAATCAGATCTAAAATATTCCAAGTTTTGAAAATTAGGTTTTCTGTGACAAACCCTAGATCAACGAACTCCGGGACAAGGACGAACACCTCAAATCGGTACGATCTAATCCTTTTCTATTTCCATTTGAGGTTCTCATTTCAATATGATATATCACATCAGCTTAGTGAAAAGCTTACGGAAGTTGACAACTTCCAAGCCTGGAAGTATATGATCTCTCTGAAGAAAATGGATTGGACACCTACATGAGTATGGAGGTTCCAGTTTCAGAGGGAGACGAGGCCAAAGAAGACATCATGCTCATGCTACAGAGGATGATGAACCATATAGAAAGAGATCCAGATATGAAATTGAAGATTCTTCAAGCAAGGATGAATATGTTCTAATATCAGCTCTCATTGG